>BQKZ01004005.1:4532-18643 GCA_036244855.1 Temnopleurus reevesii
GTCCTCGTACGGTATGTTATGAGTTGTTCCTGAATCCTATTATCCTGGTCAGATTTTGCTGAGACTGAGAGTGAGACATTTCTCACACATGATCTTAATTAGAGTTTAGCCTTAGCCTTAGAATATTTGTGATAATGTCATGTTAAAATTAAATTGGAAATTCATCGACTTCATGCTTTTTTTCAAGCTGAAAATTTAGGTGCGCAGACGTGCAACCTCCCATACACACTGAGTGATTTTGCATTGTTTACAGTTACACTTCTCAAAATCACTTCCTTACTTGAAAAAAACTACCCATGCCCATGGCAACATGCTCTCTGACTCTGATGATATGAACACCCGTATACTTGCCACGAAGTTGGAATATTTAATCAACCTATCTAAGAGGGCACTTCATGTCTTCAACCCCAACCAAGTCTGTACGTACATCACCCAAACCCGGAGGAAGGAAAACCACAAGCAAAACAAGCAAACTTGTGGCACATATTGATATAGCCTTGTATAATTTATTTTATGTCTTAAGCTCCTACCTTAGCCTTAACTGATACTGTTGGGGGTGTTGTCCGAAACTTGCAAATTGATCGCAACTTACAGTTGAACAGAACGCGCCAATCAAAATCATTGTTTCATCTGCGTCTTGTTAAATGCGCATATCAGCCCTGGAGAATGGAGATGCGCGTTACAATTTGCATTCGATTTGCAGTTGATTTTCAATACTTTGCAGCAACGCCCTGTAAAGTCCTTATGCCAGCTCACTCAATGATGTCAGTGCAGGGATGTATTAAACAGCAGAGCTGGCCAACTATTGGCTCTCTCTTTCTTGTTGGCCCTCCGCTTGGATTCGGAGATCGTCGGGTTAACCCGCACTAGAAATGATGAACTGTAGGGTATACTTTATAGTGCTAGTGAGAGTGCGCTAGAGCGGATTCTGTGTATTTTAGAGATATACCCTGGGGATAGTTTTAACAGCTTGGAGTTGATGTCTTTCGGGAGCTTGTTATCAAAAGGAAGAAGCACTGCTTGGGTGAACGAGAACTCATAGTGCTACGTCTGTCACCTTCGTTCTATTTGGTAATACCAAANTTCACACTAATTTCAATTTCCATTTATACTAAGGTTTTTTTTATATGCATGCAAGTATAACTATAGGCATTCTACATGAATATGGTTCATCAAGTAGAAGTATATATGAAACGTTTCATTGGTATGACTTTATGCTAAAGACTTCTGAGGTTTACAAGATTGATCAGATGAACATGATCAGAAAGTATGGAATTTTAGAAATATTCTAGATTTATCAAAGTTTAAAAACACCAAAATTTAAGAATAAGGATAAGAATAATATTGAAATATAACAAAATAAAATGATAATGAACAAACTTGAATAAATCCAATACAAAGCGCATTTAGGACGCTCTTCCCATAAGGCTCAGAGTGTTCACAAATGTTCAAAGTATATAATTATTACACAATATGTACATGTATAACATGCATGTACACAGGTTTAACTTATTTTTGCTATTGTTGACTTCATTATGTCTCAATGTTATCATTAATGTCAAAGTGTAATACTACTAACATGTAATGTAGTTTAGGTAAGGAAACTTTTTTTGTTCATTCACCTTAAGTTCTAAATGTGTAAAACAATCACACTTACAAATAGCAATATTACTAAAAGAACAAAAACCACTAAGCGTTTAATTTTTGTCAATGTGTTTTAAATGTCACTTATGAAGTAATTTCATCCCTTAAAAACAATGCTACCACCTAAGTTGACTAGTGCAGCACAAAATCTCAGCAACCTATCAATGCTTGCGCATTCTACTTTGTCCGTTTCGTCCTTCAAAGATTTGATCATTTGAATGGCTAGTGTCCCTTGAAGAATTTTGTAACGATTCTTAAGAAGTCCTATGACTCTCTCAACATGGATGCGAATAGATGACATCTGACGCGACACTTCCACTTCAGCGGCTGAAAGTTGATTTTTCCCCTTGGTGAAGGCAGGTATCACTAGCTCCACTCCACACCTAACAGCGAAATCTTCTTGCAAGGTAAATCCTCTATCGGCTAAAATTTGGTCACCTGGCCAGTGTAGTTCAGACGAAATGAATCCAGATTGTCGTACAAGTTCAACATCAGAGACGCGACCTCCCCAGGCAGTAGAAATGAATGTTATTGCTCCAAGAGGACTGCACGCAATGAGTACTTTGACGGTTGTGTGTTTTTTATAATTTGAATAGGTTTGTTGACGTGCAAGAAGGTTTCCAGCATTTTCTATGAAGATCTCGAAACAGTCAATGATGCCAGTCAGCCGTGGATACAACAATTTAAATTCTGGTGGCAGTGTCATTGTCGCTATTTCCCTGTCCGGCCATTTCACTAAAAATGATAATTTAGCGTACATTACGTCAATCCACTTCCAGAAGTAGTCCCTCACTGTTGTTTCACCACATCCAGCAATGTCCGCGATGAATTCGAATGGTAGGTCCATCCGAAGGCGTACAAGGGTAAGAAAAAATTGGTCAATGAATGCCAGGCTATCCTTGGTTCTTCCTGTTACATGTTGTGCCAGAAAGTTGAATGTCTGTAAGAAGATTGTACATGTAAGGCCCGTGTAAAATCGTGCCTTGGAGTCATCTTCCTCAATTATAGAACTTGATAGCTGCACATTTTTATATTTGATTTTGAGTTCATCCAGTTCCTCTCTAGCCGCATTTCTTTCTTCGCGAAGATTCTTTATTTCCTCATGTAGACTTCTGAAAATTTGTTCATCAGGCGCCTCACCAGTCCGTGTTTTCTCATCCAGTATTGGTTTCACAGCCTGATCACCCTCCTTGAGAGTTTCAACTTCGAGTGGAACAATGTCATCGACATCTCCAAATTCTAAACGTTGCCTACATGATCGCTTAGCCGTCGATTCCTCGTGGCGTTGAAAACGCTTCAGACTGCTCTGTGCTTTGTGATGACTGTGTTGACGATGTGGGAAAATTGATGGCACATAATCGGGGTGAAAAGCATCTTTTGAAGGCCGGCCTACGAGAACAAATAGAAAGAAAAAAAAAATTAAATAGAAAATGTTCAACAAAACCATGAATATAATAGTTAAAATAATGGATGTTACGAAAGTACTGTTGAATCTAGATGTATTCAATAGTCAACTGTTCATAATAAGGTATTTTAATAAAAGTAAAACTAATGTAAAATAGTCTGTACAGAGAAACAAAAATCAAACTTTTTAATTTTAAAAGGCAGGATGCCATTTATACTTCGACTGATAAATTTGCTGCAAACATATTTACTGTTATTTTGCCATCAATCACTTGATAAATTTATTTGTTACACACTGAGAAATTAAAATTTAGTTAGCCTGTAAAGTCAGACCAAAGTAAAGACTTAAAGTTCTAGGCAACAAAAAGTCAAAGTCAAACTCTTTAAAAAAAGGGGGGAGGGGCGGAGGATCGAGTCATAGATTAAGATTTGAATTAGTTTGAAGTTTGAACCTTGTTCTTTTTTTCCAACAACAACAAAAAATATGCTACAGCTAACAAGTGACTTAGTATTTGACTACCTGTGACAAAATGATCAGAGCATATTGTCCTGGAATTGACGGGACTCCAGTGGGACCCGTCCTCATTCTCACGGCGGATAGCAGCCAACCAACGGCTCCTTCTTTCTGGGCTGCGAACACGCTTAGGAAGTTCAAAGAAAGATCGCTTTTTATCCGTCATTAAGTTATGGTTGTGGCAGCCAAACACGACACAACTTCGAGGCATGATGAAAATATAAAACACGATGGAAGAACGTAAGAATCTGCAACGGAAATATCATAAACACTCGAAAAAGATCGCGTAAATTATTCGTTTAACTCCACGGGAGAAAGCCAGTATTCACAAGGCAGGTAATATACAGCACGCAATACACGTATATGGGACTAGCCAAATGCACACACACAAAATGAGTACGGTGTCTCTAAGGCTTCGTTTTCATCGGCCGTCCAGTTGCTAGGGCTCGGCTTTGAAAATGCCCGGATGTCCGCGCCGGCCTATAGTGCTAGTGAGAGTGCGCTAGAGCGGATTCTGTGTATTTTAGAGATATACCCTGGGGATAGATTTAACAGCTTGGAGTTGATGTCTTTCGGGAGCTTGTTATCAAAAGGAAGAAGCACTGCTTGGGTGAACGAGAACTCATAGTGCTACGTCTGTCACCTTCGTTCTATTTGGTAATACCAAATGCGTATGGAAATCGTGCACCTACAGAAATATGCGCACATAAGCACAGTGATTGAGGCAGCCATGAGGAGATCTGAAAACATTTCAGTGTACTTTCATGATTGTTGTAAAAAGCTGAAATATGTTAGAAATTACTGATTTTGAAATCATAAAGTGTCTGGTAACTGGATTTACTAGTATACATAGTGCATGTGCACATTGTACAGAACAGCATACCATGCATTCAAATTTATTCATGCTGTCCCTTTGGACAAACTATTCAGCTGACAATGGCCTGCCATTCTGCCATTCGTTCTTATCACTGTGAGTGTGTAGAGTATATGTGCAAGTCCATGTGAGTGACTATCTGTCTCCAGCAATGACGAAAAAGGCGGCAGTGAATGGAGTGGAGACCGATAATATGACAATGCCAAAATGATGAGAGTTCAATAGTCAGAATGCAAATTGCAACATTGCTAGGTTAGACAAACATTGTACTCTAGATTGACCAACCTAGTACAGTCAAACTTATTATTTAAAGAGTAAGACCATCCAAGGGAGACAGAAAAGGTGGTCTGTATTACAGCAGATGGTCTCTATAGAGAGGTTCATTTTGTAAACTGCATTCTAGGGAGTCAAGAAAGGTGGTCTTTATGGATAGCTAGTTGGTCTTTCTATACAGGTGGTTGATAATGCATGTTTGACTGTAACAGCCACTGCTTGTTGTCTTCTGCTATTGAAAAACTATTATTTTATTTCAGGTGAACAAATAGTTCGTTATTATGTGTTTGTCAAAGAAGCGTGCATAAAATTTGAATATATTATGAAAATGGTCTTTTGTGTTTGGTTGCCTTTGGCAAATTTGAGCCTATCCTTTACAAAGGCATACTCGCACCTACGATCGTAGACTGCTGTATATTTGCAATCGTTGCAAGAAGCGAGTTTGTAAGCAGCAGACTATGTGTGCAGATAATCACCAGCTCCAAAGGCTTACTCGCGGCTACGATCGTAGACTGCGGTATATTTGCAATCGTTGCAAGAAGCGAGTTTGTGAGCCTGAGACTATGCGTGCTAATAATCGCCAGCTACGCAAACGCCTTTACTCAGACGACCGAAGTGACGTCACCTCGAGAGCGTTCCTGATTGGTCAATTCCTTGAGATACGTATGAGTACACATGGAAATTCTGCGTCAAAATTCTACGCAGAATTCTCATAGTGAAAAAAGATAAAACAACAACTGCCAGTTGTTGTCTGAGTAGAGGCCTCGCCACTGGCGTGGGTCATAGTCTGAATTGCAGCCGTTCTCGTTCTCATTGACAGCCGTTATCAGGATTTTGCATACGGCAAGAGTCTTCGGCTATAGGCAAATTTGAGTCCTGTTACATTGACAAAAAATTGACTTAAATTGCAGTATGCCAGGAGGAGATGTATGGTAGGACATCATTTTTATGTAAGTTTGGTTGGTTTGAAAAAGGAAAGGATTTTGAGTTCTGGTACAGTAGGTCCCAATTGGCCCAATCCTATGTAATTACCAAAATTTGAGCCCTGTTACACTGACAAAAAAATTGACTTTAATTCTAGTATGCCAGGAGGAGATGTATGGTAGGACATCATTTTTATGTATGTTTGGTTGGTTTGAAAAAGGAAAGGATGTTTAGGTCTGGTATAGGAGGTCCCAATTGGTCCAATCCTATGTAATTACCCAAACCTTCTCCTTGTCTTCCCTATATCATTCCTCCTAATGGCCCAGTCACATTGAAGCCCGGAAACAGCACGATTCAACACAATTCTCTGTTTTGAGGACTGTGAATTTGACAAAGAGTCGTGATCAATTGTGTTGCTTTAGGGCTACTATGTGACTGGGGCATTACTTACAATATTCATTACAAAATGAATGGATGTGAAGATGTTTATAGATTGTCAGTAACTATTGGAACTGGTTGATGTGATGTTATACCAATTGATCAGTTGTATGCCTACAAGTACCTGTATTTTTCATGATGCATACAAAAATCGAATAAATTATACCGAAACACAATTAAGAAAACAATGCATCATAGAAAACAATGGTATGCATACATGTTCATTTTTACTGAGCGGACTATAAAACAATCTATTGGTTTAGAATTATTTCTCTGCATGGGTTATTCGTGGTTATCTTTTTTATTCATTTTTCCTTCATTGTATCAATATCATTCTTGTAAATTTATAGGATGGGGGAGGGGGTGTCCTGACACTTAGCACAAAATAATAAAATAAGATCTTTTGCTGAATTTCATAAATTCTATAGATCAAATAACAAAAATATTGTTTGTATTTTATTATGTTGTCGGACATTACATTCAAACAAATTATGAAATCTTGCCTCCAAATTTCTTGATGTTGTCAATTCGTCTGGATTCCCAACCCGCCAGGACATCCAATGGCTGGTTATACAGTGGTTGAACAATACCATACATATCCCATTTATATTCCCAGAAAACTTTGCCTTTCTCCACTTAAATGAATTAGATCATTTTGGTTATGATCACTTAGTGAGCAAAATTGCTTATTTGTCATCTAATTTAATTGTCAATTGCTTGAAATAATTGTATGTTTATCAGACAAGATATAAGAATAAATCCATATATATGTATAAGCCAATATTTTAGGGTACAGATATTTTTATGACTTCGGATCAGTTAAACACAGTCAAAAATAGTGTTTTGTAATTTACACATTTTTGACAGTGTTTGGATTTACATGAATGTGCATAATACAGAATAGACATTTTTATGAGGCCAAGACTGAGATTTGTGAAAATAAAACCATCGCAAAAATTTCAGGTTATTTTTGTGTTATTCATGCTGACAAATTCTTCTGAGAAGATGGCAAATTCATTATGTACCTTATTTTCTTCACATATTCTGTCTTGTTGAGAAGTAATTTTAAATGTGTCACCCACAGCCACAGAGATGAAAGCAGTGTAAACAAATTCATGACAAAACATCAAGAGATAATTAGTTAGATTGTCAGTAACTATGGAAACTAGTTGATGGCTGTAGTGCTAAATGAGCTTTTGGTTTAAGAACATGGATTATTGATATGGTCTAACTTGATCGCAATATCTGGACTTTAAATTTTAATTAAATGGTTTCTCTTGCCAACAATAAAAGCTGTGCAGTATCATAGGTCTTTTGTACATTTGGAATATTAGCCCAACATCCCCATAGATTTGGTGAGATCTTTGAGAGTTTAAAACCATACTCCATTTCGTCCCAGTGAACAAACTGTCACCACCCATTTTTACTGGTCTCTGCAATATATAAGTCAAACCTGTCCAAAAGAAAAGACCACCCAATGAAGACAGAAAAGGGGGTCTATAGCAGCAGGTGGTCTCTAAAATATAAACAGGTTCTATTATGTGTAAAATGCAATCGAGGGAGTCAATAAAGGTGGTCTTTCTATACAGGTGGTCGCTATTAACCCTTTGAACCCTGAATTATTTTAATATTTCGTGAGCTATACCCTGAGTTATTTTAAGTTTTTCGCATTCTTGACTTCTGTCAAAATTTTGAACAATTCAATTGTTTTTTTTATTCTAATCACATAAATTCTGTATTTGTCTAAGTACTGTAAAAGTGTATCCTGCATATATTAAAATAATGATTACTATATAAGAGGGAATATACTGATAAAATAAAATGAAAACTTGTTTCTTTTGGCTAATCTTTTCTTCCGCCCCTTCGCTTGGATTATCCCGAACTTGACCATTACTATTTGCTCCATCGGAACACTGCCAGTGATCTCCCCCGCTTGCATCGGGCTGGAGGTGCTTAGGAACAGCTCGCAGCTAAATCCACCAACATTAGCTGCTTCAACCTCATCGTCCGTATCAATTTCGTCCTCAAAATCACTCCCATGACAGTATTCAGAGTCATCAATATCTTCCGCGGAATCTCCTAGTATCATTGAAAGAGCCTCCTCGAAGGTGTATGTTTTTCTTGCAATCACACCACATTTATTCACCTTTTTTTCTAAAAAAATTCACGAAAAAGCAAGTAGTAGTCCCGTACTATGAAGTGTTTGATCACCTGATCAAAGTGGGGTCACGCGAGAAGTCACATGACACAAAAAGAAGTCATATGACCACAGATTTCTGTGCATATGACTTGAGGCCGGTTTTCCGGCCAGTCGGGTTATTTCACTTTCTCGGCGTGGCCGGAAAACCGGCCATTAGGGATCAAAGGGTTAAAAGCAGGTCTGTCTGTATATAGGTTTAGTTGCATCCATACTTGCAACATAACCAGAAAAACAGGAAGTACAGCAGTACAAGGGTCTTGGGATTTTTATTTCCATTTCTTGGCCCATTACCCATTAATTTCCCATTTAGGCAGCGGTAGCCATCTGATCTGGGAGAATAAGTTAATCTTAGGGGTTTCTAAATTCCTTGCAAATTAGATGCTGAAAATTTCAGTCTAAATCACAGTCCTTACTAAAAAAAAGAAAAATCTGTAAAAGAAAATTTCTAACCAACCGATACTATTTAATAAAAGAATGGCGTTATTGGCAACCAAATTATTTTTTTCTTGGCCTAATTTTTTAACACATGTAGCAAGGTTCAGCCAGATGTGAGTGAGTCAAGGAAAATGTATGTACATGCACGCTTTTTAAATTACCAAACATTACATTATTATTTGCACAGCATTTTACCCCATTATTATGTTTGATCGCTTTTAATACTCCGTGCATACATTATCTCTAATGCTAATTACAGTAGGACTTTATTGTTTACACACAGCTTGTGATGCAAGTAGAGTGAGTACACAACGACATAAATCGTGTCACAGCTTTATGATATTTGAGCTTCCATTCACAAGATTCACCATTTAGTAAGAGATACATGTACCTGCAATTTATAAAGTAAACACACGGTTACTTTCTATTCATCCATGTTATTCCTGCTCATATTTTACACTAGTCCAGTTAAGGACTGTGTGTTCTGATAGCACCCACCTCTGCATATTCTCTTACACTGCACGCAGGGACTGCAAGCACTCAACCACAGAGTCCTTACATAACCCTTTGATCTGTATACCCCTCTCATCGCGCTTCCACATGCAATGAGAGGGGTAAACAGATCAGAGGGTTGTGTAAGGACTCTGTGGTTGAGTGCTATGCAGTCCCTGTGTGTTCAGTGTAAGAGAATATGCAGAGGTGGGTGCTTTACAAGAGACCATCATCATCATCATCATCATCATCATATATCAGAACACACAGTCCTCAACTGGACTAATTTTACACCTACAATGTATGCCTATGTTTACAATACAGAGTGTCTGAAAAGAAGACATTGAAATAAGTAATAAATACAAAACAATGCAATCATATGCAGCCCTTTCTTTTAATCCTAACACACACATACTTCTATATTATGCAAAATTTGATGATAATGATTAATATTTGAGTAAATAATGCTCCTTTCTATAATGATCATGAAAACTTGATTAAGCCCTTTTTTAAAAAGATTGATCCTTGGAAACTAGGGGGGGGGGGGGGCTTTAAGAGGGCATCGCACTCACTTCCCTTAAATTTTAGTACTGGAATTCTTGTGTCATACATAAGTTCAGGTTTGCAGCTTTTTTGTAAATTATGGAAAGCTTATAAACCTTGATGTTGTAAACTCTGCCTGAAGAGATTAAAAGGTCTTTCATTTGAATACCATATTTCTAAAAAAAAAAAAGGGATGTTTTTCTAGACACATGGTATTCAAATGAAAGACCTTTTACACTTTTGATATGGCTACTAAATACCAAGTAATTCATTATTTGATATCAAAAGTATAAAAGTCTTTTTTAGACACACGATACATACAAATGAAAGATGTTTTGATGCAAGTTCCCATCGAAAGGGTTTTCTCTCTCTAATCTGTTGGCGGATCTCCTACTTCAAAATGAATTTATTTTTATTAACATTGTTGATACGCCATCCTCTACCCTATTCAAGACAAGGAATACAGTGTATTACAGAGCAAATTTAATCACCTTTATTTCTTAAAATTGACAATGTTATGATTTATTCAAATTATACACACGTTATAATGAACATACCATGTTACCAAATTGACTCTCCATTAAGCAAAATTTTCGTTAAGTTATAAAATTGCCAATGTACATGTATACAAAACTTTATTTTTGTAATAATTGATTATAATCTTTTCTAAATTTTACTTGCATAAAACAATGAATGTACACACTCACAATGGAACAGCGTGAAGATTTTTTTCTGTCCACCTTCTTCTGAACTGAAAAGAATGGAACCAATACACAGACGTGTGCAATAGGTTGCTCGTAAGCGCCTGCGACACCAAAAGTATTTCCTTATCCTACAGAAAGTAGAATTAGTAGGAGGATGAATCATTATTACTTTGTACTTGAGGAAGTGGAAGAAAAATGTATGCCATCTTTATTGCTTAAGTACATGATACATATCAGGTTTAATAGTACAGATACAAAATGCTGGTGGATATGTTACATTTAATGTACATACACATGTGCCACCAATAAGCTCAAGTTCCAGAATTTGACATTCAGCTTTAAAAAATGGGGGAAATTCAAGCATCTTGCTTGAAATCAACTTACTTAAATTATGTCAGTGCTCTACAAACTCATTTGCCCACTTGCTTGGGCGAAGTTAAAATGCTGTGTCAGCAAGCATTTCTCAAAGTCACTTGGGCAAGTTACCATTTGCACAGAACAAAAAGAATAAACAGATTTTTCTTTTTTTTCCAGTGTCCTGTCTGCTTTCAGACAAAAATGTCAAATCTTTCAATGGATCTCCCACTTTAAAGGATAAACATTGTTGGGAGTCCAAGACTAGTATTGAAAAGTCCATGGTTTTGGTAGGAGCTATTACCAGAGAATCATACATCATTTAAATAGATGTGAGTTGCCTTAACTCAGCACAATGATCCTCGTGTAAAATGAAGATCGAAGCAATCTACGTTTTTCTGAAATTCAACATAGAAAATAATCTGCAGTTTATAGGTAATCTGCAGGCTTAGACCATTGGATTTTGGTGTGGCATTTTGTGCGGCATTTTGTGCAGTGAATACGCAATGCAGGATACAGAATCAGAAATTGCCCGCTGCATTTTATTTTCAAGGGCTTTGTATCATTGTGAATTAGTCTCAAAATGCAGATTCTTGATTATGCCTTGTGCACATTGTAGGAAACCGAAGCCAAGAGTCTGTACTGTGAGACTAGTTTATTGGTTAAATGTGATATGAAACTAGGAGGTGGTATGACATTGAGCTTTATAGACATCAAGGGAATTAATTATGCTTCTTTTTTTTCTTTTGTTATTCTTCCAGGTGGGCCCTATTGACATACATCAACTTCAAATGAGTTCAGCTCATGATGTAGGATGCCCTCGCACTGGCAACACTGGCTAGCTCATCATGGATTCCTCTTGGAGACGACCACACTCCAGCGATAGATTCGTTGAGAATGTCAATCAAGAGACCCATCACTTGCCCTCATCTTCTGGCAACCAGAGGACACCATTGCATCCCGGAGGAAAGGGACCAGCACCATCACATCCTCATGGGGGTCAACGACCTCACAGACCGATCAAACCGTCCTTTGAATCATGCCTCAATTCTGCCCCTGTCCCACACCAGAATTCTACACGACCAGACATGCGCAGTCACAACCAGCTGGAAGAAAAACCACAGAGGACATATCCCAGAGGACAGTATCAAGGATCAGGCAGTATTTCGGACTCCACATATTCATCAGATGGGAGAAGAAACATGATACAGCCAAATCACAGACCTCTTGTGTAGACATATAATAATGTCAGGACAGAATATGAGGGTGGCAGAGTGTCAGATATCTCACAAAGTATGTCAAACTCACATTTAAGACATGGGAAATCTCAGTGGAACGATGATTTCGTAGATGGGCGGGAGTCGCATGAGAGTTATGGGCGATCACATGATGGGTATCGTGATGAAACGCACAGGAGATATCATGGAGACTCGCGTAAAAGGCATCATGATGAATCAAATGGGAGGCTTCAATATGAATCACATAGGAGGTATGATGATGAATCTTGTGGGAGATATGACGAATCACATGGAAGATATCATGATCAATTGGATGGGAGACACTTTGATGAACCACACAGGAGACATCCTCATGGTTCAAATGAGCGCTATGGTCATTCGGGAAACATGCCACATCAGGCAGATCATAGTATTCATAGAGGAAAAACAAAATTACATTCTTCTCATGAAAGACACAGACATCAGAGTGAGTCAGATCTCAATCACCACCATCATCATCATCATCCTGGGCACTCTAGTGGAGGAAAAGAGAAGTCAAGGTTAGAGAGATCCAGACACCAAAGTGGTTCCAGTACAAAGATGCAAGAAGACAGAGGAAGGAAGGAATCGGGTGAAGAGCCACATCAGAGATCAAGGCATCAGAGTGAATCTAATGAGAGACATTCTAATAAAAATACTGATTCACACAGAAAAAACAATCCAGATACATCTCATCATCGGAAACGTTCTCAAAGTGACTCGAGTTCAAAGTACAGTAAGATTGGCGTGGTCAAGAAAAAATCTTCGGACGCACCAAAAGTGAGATCGCCAAAGAAGAACATCTTGCCAGGGATATCGACCGATGACGACTTATCGGCCAGTAAGAAGAAGAATACCATGATGTGGTTGTTGAACTCCACTGCCTCAACAGATGATGACCAATTGGCTCCGACAACGCCAAACCCTCCTAAAGTGTCGCGGCAAAGGAGTAATGAACAAATGCTATCCCCAAATGGTGAGAACCCCAGGGCAAGCTTCATAGTTGTCCAGGACAAGGCGGGATGGTCTAAACGCATCTACAGTGACGGAAGCAGTGGTGTTATCATGGGCATGGAGGATTGTAGGAAGTCTCCGTCTAATTCTCCAGACACTTGCCTAAAGAGGCATACAGATGACGAAAGAGAGACTCATTTGAAGAAGAAATCAAAAGCACAAAGGAGGATCAGCAATGCATGTGCACCTCACCAGAGTGGGCCCAGTTATGGTGCACTTTTATGTATGGCACAGCAGAATCTAAAGAATGGACATGTTGCAGACAGTAAATCAGCTGATAAGACCCCGGAAAGAACCCGGAGAGATTCCCACCAGAGTAGTAGTGACCCAGAGCTGCAGCGGAGTCCATCGCGCAACCTGGAAGAGGATCTTCCCAAGTGTGATTTTGATGAGGAAAAAGTTGAGCGTTTGTTTAAAGCGTCGCTATCAGCAAGGCCAAAGGTGTCCCAGCCGTCGGCGGCACCCGAGGAGAAACAGAAGATTAAGAAGCAGGCTTCTATTGGATCTCATTCAAGTGTAGACTCCTGCACTTCTCCTTCAAAGAGTATCAGCAAAATCTCAATAGAGAAAGTTGGAAGACTGTTTGATGCTTCTTTAAGTGCGAAATCAAAGACTACGGAATCACCTAATGTGCCAGTATCCGATCCGCCTCAGAATCCCCTGAGGGAGGCGCAATCTCCTGAAAGACCACAGTACACTTGCACTGTCACAAGCAAGGAGAGCAGTTCGGAACAAAGTGACAATCACATCACCATGTCATTCAGGAAGCTGCCTGACCAAACGCCTAAGAAGCCCCTGGGCAGTTACCACAAGTTCCACAAGAAGTCTGTCAAGCGTCTTCTCTTGGAGGCATCGTCGAGAGCTGTGCACATTCCCCTCAAGAGGCTGCAGTTGAAGTCGGACAGGATCTTTCTGACTGATGAGTTCCTCTGTAGATTAGGAAGGTCATCCAATGTCATTGTAAATACAGCAAGAAAGCACAGTCCTCTACAAGGGAAGAAACAAAAAGGTGGGTAACACCCCCCCCCCCCAAAAAAAAAAA
>BQKZ01004005.1:18689-34521 GCA_036244855.1 Temnopleurus reevesii
AAATAAAAAAAATTGGAAACTTAAATTTATGGACACAGCAGAAGTATTGGAATTGATTTTCATTCAGTCCAGTCGTCGAAAAAGAGTGTCCTTTTATCTGATGAATGACACCTCATTAGTTTTCATATGCTATCCTTTGAATGGCACAAAGGTTTGACAGTAAACACTGAAAAGTCTCTTATTGATTTATTCTACTTTCCAGTTTCATTGTGGATTTTCATAGCAAGATAAATTAAATAATAGTATGCAGTTACAAAATTTTCACCAGTTCACATCCATCTAAATCCATAGTCTAGATTAATTACAGATTTTTCAACTTTAATTGTCTGACCTTTGAACCTTTCAAAGGAAGTTACTCATTTTTTTGGAAATGAACAAGATGTCATTCCTATTAAAGATAAAAGAACTTCCTTTTCACTGGTAATTTACTCAATATGAAAAATAGAATTTCCCATATTTTTGTTACGTGTCTAGAATTTTTTTATTTTGATGTTTACACAATAGGACACTTTTTTCAATGTATGGAAAAATAATTTACCAATAATCCTGTAATTCATCATAAGAAATAGATTTTTCTTGCAAAGTTTTGTGTTCTAAAGGGACTTTGATAATTATCACCAAAATTTTTCACAAAAAATCTAATTTCTAACCCCAAAAATGATAGTCATCTCAAGGCATTATTTGTCAATTATTTGCAATTCACCACTGATAATTTTATTTAGTATTCAAGGATAACAAATATTCATCAACACTTATTCAGTCAGTAAAAGATTTGTTACAAGAAAGCAGTGCAGCTAGCAAGCTAATGGAACCAATTTCCATAGAAAACTGTTGTCAGTATTTTCTCATTTTGATGAGACATTATATTTTTGAAGTGCAGATTGCAAACATTTACCATAAAATTGTAATGGAGAACTTTTTATTTAAACTGTACTCCAACTGTATATTTGTATCTTGTAATATCAAGCTACATTATAGAAATAAAAAAAAATGTATTTAGAATTAATGCAGACTTTAGAAATTTACAATATGAAAATGTAATGTCTTCATTCATGAATTCATATATGTATCGGGACTAAACTTTAAATTTTGCAGTGGAGCAATGAATAGCTCTTCTAGAGGCTTCCAAGGAGAGATTTTAGGGAGATAGATTTGGGTTACAAGAAAGCTTTATAAATCACACCCCCCCCCCAAAAAAAAAAAAGCAATTAGTGGAGCTTGATAGCGAGCATCTCTCTCACTCCCCTTATATTTTTCTCACTGTGACATCTGATTCTTGAACATTTTTCCATTTGAATTTATCTGTAGGTCTCAAGCAGGAGTTAAAGAGGAGGCCATTGCATATGTTCTCCTCTTCAGACACAGAAGCGCCATCCACTTCTACCAAACGTCAGACACTGCTGCAACGTGAGTTACCACTCAGGCAAGCATTGTCAGACTCTGCTGCTCTCAGTGAATCCAGCATATCCTCCAGCGTAGCTAATCTCTTTCACGAGCTGAGTACAGATCCTTCAAAGACGGAGCAGACATCAGGCTCCCCTGCAGGTGTTCTAGGGAAACCAAGATTACCTGCATCCCCCAAGTTCTCTGGTAGTCTCTCAAAGCTGAAGCAGACCTTTGGGAAGCGACTCCAGGCGGCTGTGCATGGAGACAGACAAGCGGGGCAGAACAGCGGTAACGAGACTGACTCGGATCTCTTTGGTTCATCAACAGGAGAGGGGAATCCAATGGGAGATGCAGATTATATTCCGTTCAACTCAGGAGTAGAGGATGTCATCTTGGAGGAGACGGTGACGACGGAGGTTGATGAGGAGATGGAGGTGGAGGATGAAAATGATGCAGTGTCAAAGGATGATGAGCAAAACTTTTCTCCACTAATTGGTTCAACAGGCGAAACCATGGCCAGGGATGCATCGGATGGTGCTTCATCACCAGAAAGTGCCTGTAGTTCCTACCATACTGTACCTTCATCTCCTGCAGGTCCATGTGGCTCTGTAGGAGACCAGTCAGAGGACAATCATGCTGATGCAGAACCACAGACAGAAGCGACAGAAGCGACAGAAGATGATAAAAGTGCAATTCAAAGTGGACAGCAGATCCCAGAAGAAGGCTCAATGAACAGCTGCAGCAGTAGCCAATCAGAACAAGGGAGTGGCCAGACTGCAGGAAGAACAGGTAATAATGGACCACCTCTTCAATCATCAACAGATTCAAAACCGGATGAGCAAAATGACCCTGATCCAGCTTCAGAACACCTAGCATCAAGACCTGGCAAGACGAAAGCAACGGATAAGCAGGCTGCTCAAGACTTGCCTGAAGATGTTACCACAGAGGACACCAATGATGGAGATCCTACTGAGGATGAGAGCCCCGATGATGCCCACAATGACAGCGAGAGCTTGCCTGACGTGGACCTAGGGGATGACAAGGACTCCAGGAAGGATGGAGCGAGTCAGAACACCTTGGACAGCATGGAGCTGGACCTGGAGCTAAGCATGGCATCCACTACAGATGACAGTCAGCCTGCTAACACTCCAACCACCCTCCTTAAGGAAGTCTCTCAAATTGGGTGAGTTATTGTTAAGAGCATGAAAGACAAAGAAAGTCTTGTTTCATCAAGTCATTCTTAAACTTAAATCAAAGTGAGGAAGTGTGGGAGGTCTTTCACCAAAGTAAGACTTTAAGAATGACTTTAAGATCAACTGTTATTAGTTCTTGTGCTGACTGATTTGTAAGCATATTACACTCATTTACATAATCCCATATTTCTTGAAAACGTTTTTAACTTTCAGAACGATTTGGTGAAATATGCCCTAGTGTAGATAATTGAGTGTTGCACTCCTAAGATGCTCTCTATTATTGAGCACATGAACTTTAATACACCAGTTGTTCTTAAAGTCTTTTTAGTCATAACTTGATGAAACACCACCCTGGAAAAATTGGTAATTAAACTATGATTATAGATGATAACATTCACTTGTTTCTTAGGGTACCCAACTTATTGTGGCTATAAGCCTACCTTCGATTGGACCCTTTGTTAACATAATGTTGTTATTATTCTTCTTTATCGTTGAATGGCGAGCCATGTCCAGAAGGCGGAAATCCTATATTGAAAAATGTTTGGGAAGGATTTGAAGTCGTGTGTCAGAAAACACAGTTGAGCTTTTCATGATCCGCTACAATTAAAGTCAGAATTTTCAGGTTATATTTTATTTCATCAAGCATTTATTAGAAACAAGTGCCAGTTTACATGCATAACCATGCCCATGGGCCCCTATCCGGGCACATGGCAGGTATAAAAACGATATACATACAATATACTGTACAATACAACATAGTAATCATAACATTCAAGAATAAAACATAGTAAGGTACAAATTATGTATAAATAGTACAGTTTCTGAGTGAATTGCAGAATGATTTTAACATGATAATAATTGGCTGCTTTGGGGTTTAATGGATGATTTCATTTTATAAAAGATTAAACTTCAGTGTCATTTGATGAACATAGGGATGGTTATTTAAAGAAGAAATGGTTATTAGAAATTAAGATATTGTACTTCTCCCCAGAGTTGTTCTTTTCTGGCATAGAATATCACAAAGGATGAGATTATTGCGTGCTTTAAAATCTTTTGGTAGAAGGCGTTTGGGCTAATGATGGCTTTGGTTTCTCTTAGGAATTGTTTTAGTCGATGTTTGTTGTTTTTGCTATTACTATCAAGTTTGAGGTCCCTATCCAAAAGACATGACCAGGGCCCAAATGTGCAGTGTAGAAACCACCCCAAATCATTATGTGACCTGAGATCATCTCGATCAGGTTGATTAACACTGGGCGCTGAGACGCCCAGTCAGTAACATATGCTGCTATTGATAATGTTCTTTGAAAGTTTGATTCAGTGATGTGAATGTTCATTTCTTTGATTGGTTCTTCTCATTATTTTCGACTCTGCAGCAACAAACCCTTGCCAGGAACACCTTCCAAGCCATACCCATACCCGCTGAATGTAAGTACTACCTTTTTATCTCTGTTTATTCTCTGTTCTTCATTGTGAGCAGAAGAGACAAAGGACTGGGACAACTTCACTCAAGCATTCACAATAGAAAGCCCCAGGTGTGACTCTTGTTCAACAATTTTCAACACGAAAAGAAGGATTGATGTTTTGTGTCCAGCTAGCTATATTGTTAATGCTTGATTAGAGATTGTTTACTTTGTCCCAAGCATTTGTTCCTTCTATTCACAGTGCTTGTCTACCTGGAAACTGAAAATCGGACTTGGCCTATTTCTCATCATTAGGTGGTGTCAACATCTTTTGATGCCCAAGTTATTCAGAACACAATAAAACAGTTACATATCCACATGTCTTCTAAGACACCCTTTTGTTAATAATTGAATAGCATGTCAAGAAGAGAGATAAATGCATTGGAGTTGATAGTGTTATATCATGGCTTTGTGCGTTAGAGTAAAAAATCTTGAACACCGTTTTTTGTCAGAACCACAAAAAACTTTGATAGTGCCAATGGATAAAAGAAATTCTTCCCAGAAGACAAGTTCATTTATACATACTGTTATTCTGTTTGTAATTTTGGTATCCCCCTATAAATCATAAGATGACTGAAAATGAGGGTTCCAATATCAGGTTGGCAGGTTTGTAAAGCACTGAAATTCTACATCTTTTAGTTCTCTAATGTCTCTACAGGTGGTACCAAAATGAAAAACGTAATATAAGTGAATGATTTGAAACATAGCATGATGCACAGTGCCTGTATCATAAGTTTGACAATCTTTCATTATCCATGGACAATTAGCTCCAAGGGATCTGGAAGATGTTTCACCAATTCATTGTTAAAGTCAAGAATGAATTTAGAAATGACTGGAACATCACGCTCTTTATCTATTAGCACAAGAATGATACCTCAGTCTACATTCAGAGTTAACGTTCAGACCCAATTTTTATTCATCATTATACCTTTACCGTTCTTATATAGTTTTTAGCGTGTTTGAATATGCTATAACCTGAATATGGTAGAAACCAGTATATTCTTGAAACTCGAGCTGTTCTTGATTTCAGCCAGTATGAATGAGTGGTAACTTGATATGACTTGAAGGAAGAGGATGTTATTACAAAGCACAGTTTACCACTCTACTTTTTCCTTGGACACATGGAGCTGGGGACTTTTTCTGCTCTCCTGTATTTGTGAATATCTATAATGTACAATC
The DNA here is from genome assembly GCA_036244855.1 of Temnopleurus reevesii. Classification (NCBI taxonomy): domain Eukaryota; kingdom Metazoa; phylum Echinodermata; class Echinoidea; order Temnopleuroida; family Temnopleuridae; genus Temnopleurus; species Temnopleurus reevesii. The sequence goes on from BQKZ01004005.1 coordinate 23,908, forward strand.
ACCAACAGATTGGTGTTGTGTTTGTTTGATAGTTGTTCCAGCACCAAATATGTTGATTTTGGAAGTTTGGCTTTGGAGACAAGGGTACAGACAGGAATATGTCCTAGTTTTGTTCTACTGAAGGTGGCATATTGTATGGTGCTGTCACATTAATTCGCCCATCATATTAATTCGTACAACATATGAATTTCTACAAAATCAATGAAATATTACAAATCTGACATCACCATCGTGAAGAGGGTTATTTATGTGCCTAAACTGGAAATTTTCTTAGCAAAAGGAAAATATTGCCAAAAGATCGACAGATTTGCTTGGATTTGCAGAAAAACACTGGTCTTGTGACACTGATCTGAATCCTTCCAAGTTTCGAAGAATTATCATCAAATTTGTAAGTTAGCAGTCATACCATACGATTCCTTGATATTTCGTGGTCAAACTAGTGTAAATTTTTCATCTTAGATGGAAGAAGTTTTACGGTAAATCTTGTGCAAAACGGGCTCTACGAATTAATATGACACAGTTTGTGGACAAATTTCGCCATTCTCCAGCGTGGAGCGATGCGATCGTTTCGTCAATCGAATTTTAATATTGCGATATCTCCGTGAATCTTTTGTGAATTGATTTTATTTTTAGAAATATTTGAAGCCTAACATATGAAGTTTTATTTAGTGCCAAGATTTTAGAAAATAATTTTGTATTTTAAGAGATATATTTTGCTTAGTACCACGATCTAAAAATGCTCTAGAAAAACTATACAAATTAGTGTGACCCCATCATACAGTATCATAGCTATTTGTACTACACTGTAAATGCTTAATCCTCTTAATATCTGTGTTATCAAACAGAATGTAGTGTTGAGTGTATAAAGTGTAGAAACAAATTGCTAAAGGGTACTGTAGGTAGGTCAGTGGCCATTTTGCCATTTGGACCAGCATTTACAGGGAGGTACATGATCCCATCAGGGTAAATATTTGTTTTTTGAAATATTATTTAGGAAAGATCTTTTTTTACATTTTTTCCCTTAAAAGCGGGGGCTATTATAGAGCTCATGGGGGCTATATTTAAGGTTTTGTGGGCTAATTGCCCTTCGCCCCCCCCCCCTGTATTCCCCTGTTTCCAAGAAATGTTATCATTTCCTTTCAATAGCCATTATAAAGTCCTTGTATAGATCATCATTGTCTTGAAGATGAAATGATATCTTTTGCTAATCTGCAAATAATTTGTTTTAGCTGGGCTAATGGACCTTTGCTTTGAAATCTCACTTATTCTGTACTTTAGATTGTAAATGTCCCAGGACCTTATTTATTCTTTGTATGATATGCAAAGCAATGATAAAGAATAGTTCAAATATGATTTTGAAAGGTGGTTACCACTAAACTGGTATACATAATAGGGATTAATCTTGTTGATTCCTTGTGAGGGGTGTTGTTTGAAAATTGCAATTGATCGCAAGTTGCAGTTGATTGGAATGTGCCTTTTAAAATCATTGTTTCATGTGTGTCTTTTTAAATGTGCACACTGTGGCCGAATGAAACTGCGCATTACAATTTACAAACTTGCTGTTGATTTGCAGTAGATTTTGAACAACACCCCCTAAATGTTTTTATAAAGGAACAATATGTAAAATTCTGTGTACAAAGTGAATGGATAGCTCTCCATGTTGGCAGTCATCTTGTGCCTGTAGATAGCCAAAACGAGAAGCACATTAGAGATATATATAAAATAAAAACTTGAGAGGATCCATAACTTTTGAACCGATCATCCAATTTTTTTCTCAAATTTTCACAGTATGATCATCTTTTTTTTTTCTTTCACTGATAGCACATTTAATTCTGGAGAGGAATCTACATGTAATCTAACTGTTGTTAACTGTCTGAAGTATGAGGGTACGTGAAGCCATCGTCTTGACTGTTCTTCTTTTTTTACATTTTTGTATATTCTGTGATGCGGATGGTTACAAATGCAGATATTTGATTGCGTTTTCTTGTGATTTAAGCCAATATTCTTGCCAAAAGGAAATTAATGGCACGGGAAGAAATCAAATTCCTGAACCTGCAATAATTCTCCCGCTAGACTTTATTGCCAGGGAGAGAAACGCAAAATCACAATTTGGAAAAGAAGTTTAGGAAGTTTAATTTAGGTGACCTTTTGGTGTTTTTTTTAACAAATCAGACATGTACTTTTTCACCCCATAGATTCCACAATTTTGGGTATACCTTGACCTGTGTGGGAGGGATATTAATTTAATACACTATTCGATCATGCATTGTAATAGCTTGAACCCTAGTGTATGACAATGACCCATTCACAGATTCTTTTATTGAAAATCATTTTGAACATTGAACAGGTTCTCACAAAAGCGAGGCCAGGTATTTGTACATTTGAGGGTTGAAATTGAATTGATCTTTGTGTTGACTCACTAGACCATGATTACTTTAGACAACGATAATTGCACTTCATGGAGTGTGCTTTAATCAGATGCATTCTGAGAAAATGTAGATATGCTTTTATGATAGAGGGATCAAAAGCCCCAAATTTATGATGCTTGATATGACTGATTGGCCTTTCATAAAGTATTTTTTCCTTCTTTATATGAATTTAACAAAAGGGAGAAAAGTGTGAATGCCTCATTAACCATTCAAGTATATGATGTGCACTTAAGCATTATCAATTATTTCTACCCCCCCCAAATAAAAAGCACCCAGGACTTTGGTACATACTGTGTGCTATTGGGTTGATTCAGATATTACACGCTTTAAGAGGAAAGCGGATTGCATTGAGCAGTTTTACCTGAAGTATTTGTATGAATAATTCTTGTATCTCTGGATGGAGGATTATCATAGGTTTTAACGGCATTGTGAAAGGACATTGATACAGAGTAAATATTGTTCTTTTTTTAATTTGAAGTATTGGAATGGTTATTTCATTAGTGATAGATTTTTATGTTTTAATATTTTGAGACAGGTTTCTTTTTAATAGTTTTCTATTCATTTTTCATCTGTCTTGAAATAGATATATTTTAAATCATTATCAATATGAATTTTGGCAAGAATGCCATTTTATTCTTGCTTGAAGTCAGCTGAATTATAATATTAGTTTCAAGTGATCTCTTCGGGGTGGGTTTGTGTAACTGTTCATGTATAATCAAAAAGCACTAGTTTCCATTCAAAGTTCTATGAAAATGATTGATAAAAAAAACTGAACAAAATAACTCATGCTCCATTCAGTTTTTTATGGTAGCTTTAGAATAAATTGTATCATTGCTTATATTCAGCAAATATGTGTAAATATCCTTTTATAATTCTTGCGGAATAACTGAAAAGGTAATGTTCTCTAAAGCCGTTATGAAGGTTTAAGGTTTTTATGACTCCGCCACCATAAGGTGTTGCCGGAGGCATTATTTTGGTCTATTTTCTTTGTTTATCATTTTCATAGTGTATTCTGCATGCCATGTGTCTTATCAATTAATATACGGATCAACAATTGTTAGCATAAGTTCATCTGTTTCTCCAGGCTTGCAAAAATTTAGATTTGCCTACAGTGCTAGGTATATATTTATTGATAAAGCAAGGGGTATAATTTGGCACATTGCATACTTTTGCTGATATTATTGATATTTTATTGTATTGTATTTTTGTAAGGTTTGGGTGAAAAGTGTAAAGATAGGCTCTTATTTGATTTATTTTTTCAAAAAGTCAAATGTTATGCTTTTATGTCTCATTTAATTTTGAAGTATTATTTGAGAGTTACATATTGCCTTTTGATTTGACGTATTAATACTACAAAACACCTTGTGTGTAGTATGTATGGTAGGTCATGCAGATGAATTATTTTGTATTGAATGTGTAGTAATTTGCTTAGTTTTGGATTTTTAGGGGAAATTTAGCGACAAACAGCACCCTTCACCTATGGCCGTGCCATTGTATGCTTAATTGATTGGTTAAAAAAGTGGTTGACAGATGCAGTGGCAGCCTTTAATGCATGCACAGATGTTCAATTTTTCATTGATTTCAGCCAAAGATGATGTTAATGTGTAGATTCTGTTGTTGGCTATGTTTTCTTGCCTTGCCATTATCAACAGTGTTATAAATTCTCATGAAAATCCAGCTAGAGTAACACTTTCTACTGTGTACATCAAATCAGATACTTTTTGTCGCATATTGGTTCTTACTGGAGTGTTATAAACTGTGCATACTGTGCCTTGATCTTCCTGTATCTGATGATTGTGAGGCAGAGACTATGGTAATATATTCTAGGTTATGTTGTTGTCTTTTTCGTGCCTGGAAAAGTTTCACACATTTTTGTGATAATCAAAATTAATCCACTGCTTTAACTATTGTAAGTATGTCATTGCTGGTGCATATCATAGTTTTATTTTTATTTAGCCCACAAAAATTTCACAACCAACTTAGACTTCATTTTAGAAAAAATTGTATCATTTGAATCGTAAATACTCCAAAGAACTAAATTATCCTTTATGTAGGTTTATTCACCTTCGTTATGGCCACAGTGAATTAAACCTCCACTCAGAATAGTTTATTTGTTGTTATAATCCAGTATAGTGCATGATAGACTATGCATTATTTACCAGGTATAGAATATCCTTTGAGAGGTCTGAGTTTGGGCAAACTAGTGTTGAAGCAGCACTCTATTAAAAATTCCCATGTTCTCTGATATAATTTAAATCTTATAGTTGCAATAATTTACCAACTAGCTTTCACTGAAACACAAGTCTCTTTCTGTCAAATAATGTAGTATAATTTTTTATGTTTGCTATGCAATGATAATTTCCTACTCTTGTTTCCAGCTTGTATTTTTTTTATTGAGTATTTTGTCCTATTTTAACCGATCCTTTTAGTGCAATAGTAGGATGGGATTGAGGACCTGTTTCTGGACACAGTAATTAATTTTGCCTTATTTATCTCTGGCACCAACTGTTGCACTATCAGTGCGCCAGTCACATACACTATAGAAGCCTGGAAGCAACACGATTCAACACAACTCTTTCTTCAGCTAACAGTTAACCTCTGAGCAAAGAGTCGTGTTGAATCGTGTTCGATCAGGGTTTCCATGTGACTGGGGCCTTAGAAAGTTGCATCAAGAAATATGCGTAAATTATCAATTCACTATTTTATTATGTACATGTGTGTAATTTTATTGTTGTACTTTTCCTTTGAATTGCTGAATGAATAATAATAAGAAGAATAATGATAATAATATGAATAATAATCATAAAAATCATATTCATAATCATACTCATCATCATCATCATCATCATCATCATCATCATCATCATCATCATCATCATTATTATTCCTCTCTTTTTTTCTTATCTTTCAGGATTCCATGAGCCCAGGGAGGTTGTCCCAGGAGCAGCCGCGGGAGGAGGAGGACGAGGAGGAAGAGACGACAACGAAGAAGAGAAAACTTAGATTCAATCTCGACAAGATGATGGACATCAAGAAAAAAACGGTGAGTCACAAGGATGACAACTGTCCAGGATATACATGAGGATGGAAATTACAAATGTGAATCACAGATAAGTTGAACCAAATATTCCCTTATCAGAGAAAACACAATAGCATCTCTTGGGGTATTTCTTTTTTTTTTGTTATCAGCGTGATATATGCAGGGCTGCCAACCAGAAATAGGGTAGGGGTACCAAACTTAATAGATATCAGTTCGCATTCAAAATGTAAAACTACCACCATGTAACCAGCTGATGACCAAAAAACCATTTGTTATTTAATTTTTTTTCAAGAGAAAATTAAAAGAATATGCCATACAATTTGGCAAGAGCTGCAGCCCCCACTTTTTTAAGTTGACACATGCAAAAAATTCTAATCTACAAACCTCCGCTGGGGCTGTCCCCACTTTTCAAAACATTCCTCAGTCCCTGAAAGGTACTACATAACATGCATCATATCAGAAAATTTTGACAAAGCTAGGATTTAATTATGAATAAAGTTTGAAAAAAATCTTTGCAACTGACTGTGTTCTGCTACTTTTCATTTTGCCTAAAATGCCATTGTACTGTAGGAGAACTATGCAGCGATGTTCAGCCGCCTCAAGCAAGACGTTGCGGACGGAGGGTTTGCACGACGGTTGACTGAGCAGCCGTCGACTGAAGATGGCGACACTGAGATATCAATTGAGGAGGCTATAAGCACAGGAACTGTGAAGGAGCATGCCCGCAAATATGTAAGACTTTAATTATCAAAATTTGCATTTGAATATAAAGTGCCCTCGTACTATTAAATAGGATATAAACCTATGTCACCTTTAAGTGAAATTTTGGCACTATCTTCATAATTTATACAGCTTAGCACTTCACAGAAACCTTCATAAAATGCACTGAGCATTTTCAGCCTCTTTCCAGTGTACAAAATTTGTTTTAGAGTTCAAGCGGTTTGAATGTAGCAAATCCCTACAGTAATTAAATTGGCAATGTTATGATGAAGGAAGCTAACCTTACCATTTCAAGCATCTGACTGTAATTTTCTTTTGAAATAACCTCAGGGTTGTAATTTTCCATTTCTTATGCAAGAATAATTTCCATTTCTACTTTTATTTTGAAGTGTGATTAATGTGATGCAAAATGTCTGACTGTAACATCACATGAAATCACTCTAAAAATCATACTTAAATTCACAATGAAATGGAAGTAGAGGTGCCTTCAATGACACATGAATATCAGCTATTCAAAAATTAATATTTATTAAACTACATCTCATGAGTGAAAGCATGATGACAAAAGCCATCCACCCGTCCGTTCATATGGAATGCAAGTACTAAATCTGCATGAGAGTACATCTCATCTATATTCCGGGAGGGTTGACTAAATTTAGTATAGAAGCATGTTGGTCTTATTTTTTTTTTATTTATGCCATAGCTGGAAACTAAGGAGGAACAGAAGATACCCATAGTGCACCCCGGTGAAGCCATCTTTGATCAGACGAAACTCCAACAGGTAGGAATTACGGCTCATATGACACGACCCCACAGTCAGGGAAAATCCTAGAAAACTGTGTGGTCATTGAAAGTCAGGGAATTTTGAAGAACACAAAAAATTTGATTCCTCAAAAGTGGAATTTCATGGAATTTTGGTTGTTATTTAGATGAAAATGGTACCTTGAATTTGAAATGGGCCATATATTTCATGCGATTGGATGGAGCTGCCAGCTGTGAGTGGAGGCCATCATAATATTTGTGATTTTTTTAAACCATGTCAAACAGGAAGGCATGGAACATACAAATTTAGTCATGGAAAAGATGGAATTCTGTTGGAACCCTGCATGATGAGCAAAGGAAGTGGGCAAAACAAACATTCCCCTTTTCAGAATTTTACGATGGCTTTAGAACATGAAATAGGATAATACTTTCTTATCTATTGTAATCATGCCCTTGAAATTCTTACAATTTAGAAACAGATTTTGTTTGCAGGATATTATTCATTTGCTCTTATAAAAGCTTGGCTACATTATTTGTGGGATATTTCAAATTGTATATACTGTTAATGTTGTTTTTATAATGCATATTTTCTCTATACATTTTTTGTAGTCAGTGAAGATAGCTACATCTTGTTCATTCCTTATAGCAACAATTTTAATGGAGTCTAGTTTGCAAGCAACATTACTCACAATTTTTTGAAAGACTTTAGGCAAGTTTTCAAGTTATCAAGAAGAACAACCTACAGTAAATGTGCTGAAGTACGGGTTCATGGAAAATTTGCATCTACATGTACTAAAGAGATCTGGTCAATTAAATGATGACCCTTACCCCGAAAGAACTACTAAACCCACTTTTTACATTGTATTTGATGTTAAGTATAGTTTAGTAAATGTAATGTTCTTCACACATTTATTAACAAATGATTTTTAGATATTTATCTCACTTTTCCTAATTTATGAATAGGTCTTCAATTATGATGACCACATGGCCTCGCTAGCAGGTTGTGGGTTAAAGCCTGACAAACCCAGTGCATTAGAAAGCCTCATGCTGAAAGCAACACCTGGTAAGGAGCTTTGTTTTGCCATTATCATTCACTGTAAAAACTGATATTTTAGCATAGTACTTGAATTTATTTAGTTCTTTTCACACATTTAGCAAGTTGATGTTTCATGTTATGAAAGATTACTGTAAACAAGTCTATGGGCATTTTCATGAGAAATCTTTTTCGTAAATTCATGGTCACAAAATTAGCGAAAAGCCCTGTGTAAATATCAGCCTGTACTGTAACATGTATGACCGGAAAGGTTGGCTTTTTAGTACCTAAGTTTCTTTTTTTTGTTGGAAGCGTGGCATTTTCTTTCATGTTTGATGTTAGTGAAATGTAATGCGTTATTTTCAAAGTGAGCTACATATCATGAAGATTGGTTATTGTGTTGCAAACCAATGGGCAGGGATTTTTAATTATGTGCGCGAAATAAATGCAACTTAATAGTCGACCTTGATAAGTCGCTGCTCACTTTGAACTTCTAATGAGTTACTCCGTGCAAAAATTTAACTATTGATAAGTGAATAAAATGCAGAGATGTCGAGTATTCCAGATTAAATATTAGGTGTATCTTCATATGATTTCAAGACTTTCATTACAAGTGATTAGCTAAAGGAAATAAACAACTCCCAATAGCTCTAAAAAAAAAAAAGGAACTTCCCTTTCCTCTCATTCAGCAGTGAAATATACAGCATGTGTCGCACCTGTTTGCAGAGTATGAAATTGTTCATGATTATTTTGATTAATTACAGAAATGTCAAATATTTAAACAATATTCTCTATGGCTGTTTTGAATTCTTCCAGATGAAATGGTGGAAATGTTGAGAACATTTGCAGTTGAGATGGCCTATCACTCAAAGCCTTGTCCTCCTACATTCATGTTGTGGCTTTTCAGATTGAGTAAGTCGGGAGTATGACATTTATATATTCTTTAAGCCGAACTCCATTGTGATTTTTCGATCACCTCAGATGAAATGGTTGAAATGTTGAGAAAGTTTGCAGTTGAGATGGCCTATCACTCAAAGCCATGCCCTTCCACATCGCTATCAATATCCCAACCCACCGGATCCGTGCGATCAGTTTTTGAGGGGCGTTCCAAACAACCATAACATTTCCTGAATGTTCACCTCTATGAAATAAAAAGAGATGAAAAAGGTGGTGGATATGGATATGGATGAATATTAAAAAGATTAATCAGAAAAAATTAATATACAGTGTCATAAAAGTTCCCCTTTAAGCCGAATTCCATTGGGATTTTTCGATCACCTCAGATGAAATGGAAATTTATTCATTCAAACATCATCGACATATACAGTCAACATTCTGTTCATATTATATTTTGTTCATGTATATTTATGAAGTTGTCAATTTTATGAACATTTTTTCTTGCAGTGTCCGTGCACACAGATTGCAATGTAGTGAACAAGGCGTACCAGACCATGTGGTCCATCCTGAACATGTGGCCTATACAGCATCCGGACGTTCAGCCCTGGGCACCATCTGTCCTGGAACTAACACAGATACTAGTCAATTATGGTAAGCATATCACATAGCTGCCAACTGTTACTAATTTTTAGTAATCATTCCTAATTTTGACCTCAGATTTGTCAAGTCTTGTGGCAAACTTGGTAAAGATTACTAATTTTTCCAACATACGCACTATTCATTTCAATGTAAAATATGTGAAGATTCCTAATTTGTTCCAGAATTATTACTTATTTCTACTGGCTCATGTTGGCAGCTATGATATCAGGGTGATGATAAGATACAAAAGAATTTAAGAGGGACTTTACGCACAGCTGGTATCAGTTCATATGCTGAATGGTTGAGAATCATGTGCATATTGTACTAGTTAATGTACTCCAGTCTTTTTTAAAGTCGTGCTTGACTTTATGAACGATTCAGTGAAACACCGCCCAGGGTTCCCACTCAACTGGGAAATATAGATAACCTGGAAAACAAGTTTCTTTTTTTTTCAGTAAGTGAAAAATCAGGAAGCATGATGAAATATTCCTCAAATTAGGGGAAAAAATTGGGGAATTAGATACAATATTCATTTTGTAATTGAGGATGTGTCAAAATAGGTTAAAATCAGTGAATTATACTATAGAGAAACTCAAATTTTGTAAATTCGTCAGGGGAAAATCAGGGAATTTAGTTAATTAATGGAAATCATGTTAATCTAGGTTAACAAAAAATGTATATCTTTGGTACACCTGAAAGCATTCTTTACAAATTATCTATTTTTAATTCTTCTTTCCTCAGGCGCTTCATTCACTGAGCTGTTACCAACTGGACTTGTGCATCCGGAGTTCAAAGAAAACAGTATAAGGTAATAATAATAATCAGTAGCCCAAAGCAAATGTTTTAAAAGAATTGATATTCACGTGTTTCTTATTCCCTTTTCCTGTTTTGATTACTGTTCAATGCTGTTATTCTTCCAACATAAAATGCAGACAAAGTCCTCAAAGAAGAGTTAATTGTTATTCATAGAGTATTCAAGATGTGCCTTCATGTAATATTTTTTCCTTGACTCTATTTATCAGTGTCATACCTTTTCAAAAAAATATAAAAACCAATAAACCAGTAAATAACACCTTTCTCTCAATTGCTAATTT
>BQKZ01004006.1:7500-18261 GCA_036244855.1 Temnopleurus reevesii
CAAAAGGTTTTATCCAAAATCGTTGACGCATGACCGGAGATGCAATGCCATTAGATGATATCAGTGATCAACACACTTCAAGAGACTAAAAAGCCGAAATCCTATCATTACTTTTTTCTATATCGTTTGTCAATTTTCATATAAACAATGGATATTATAGGTTGAAATTATAATCAAGCCTGGAACGTAAAATCAATGCATTTAATGGAACAAAAGGTTTTATCCAAAATCGTTGACGCATGACCGGAGATGCATTGCCATTAGATGATATCAGTGATCAACACACTTCAAGAGACTAAAAAGCCAAAATCCTATCTTGAATTTTTTCAAGATCGTTTGTTAATTATCACATAAGCTGTGGATACTTTATTTTTTCGGTCAATTCCATGAGAGTTGCATTCAAATCAACGAAAGAATATTCAGATCCGACAGATTTGTGTAAACTAGCTTGTACCATGCTTCATTTTCCTTTATTTATCATTCAGTTTAGTTAAACCATATTTCTTTAATCTTATTAATAATTCAAGAGGAATATTCATTCAAATTAGCAGCCGGAAGTTGCCATTTCATTTCACGCCAATCAAGAGGTCGTTTCATTTCAACTTGAATTTCAAAACGTTTCTTGCGCTTCTTAATGTAATCGTTCTTAATTTGCACGCTGAAATAAGAAAAAAAAATGAAATCTCATGCCAAATAAATTAACCAAAACAAACACTCATGTTATTAGATGCTGATCTAACGTGTTATTCAAAATTTCATCTAAATTGAAAGACTTTACAGTGAATCGAATGAAATTTTGATGAAGTTGCACGGAAAAACCTATATTATTCAAGAAAAGCTTATCACGCATGATTACATACCGGTATACCCTGCTACCCTTGGTATATTGAGAACACGCTATCATTAGGAAGGGTCATGTACGGTGTATTTATACTGTAAAGTACATGAACCCCATACTGATGCCAAATATCTCTTTGCTTATACATTATTGCAGGCCAAAGACGTGCCCATATAGCATCAAGGGCGGTGTTTCACCAAGTCGTTTTTAAGATACGCATGGCTTTAAGAATGACTGGAGCACGTTAACGAGTGTAATATACGTATCATTCAGCACAAGAACTGGTACCAGTCGTGCGTTATGTCGCTCTTAAAGTATTTCTTATCTTTGTGAGACACCGCCCAGAAGGATAAACAATATGATGATGATGGGATGATGTAGGAAATCTATTACCATGCTCTTTCTTTTATAAGAGCAGGTGTAAAGATATTTGGGGATCTTAAGAGATTTTGACGGTCCTAAGAGTGCCATTAACTTTTTTTCAATTTCAATTGCGGTTTTATTATTAAAATATCACATGGGAATGGTCAAAGGACCATATCTGTCATATTTACAATGTGTAAGAACAAACTTACAAAACTTAAAAACATGTTCATCGAAAAGCAAAAAGTCACGCTACTACGTCTCATTTTGTATTCAAAATGGTTAATTACTAGAATAAAAAGGTTCCAAGTCTGTTTGTCAGGTGAAAAATATGTTTCATCATGGTTTCATATTGCACTTTTAATTAGTATTTATTGCATTGACATTAAAGACTGACACACATACATGACGTTCATGACGCTCCGTCAACGCAGAAATGCGGATGAATGACGCTTATTCGATGCTAGCATCTGCGTGTGTAGAGCGCTGGACGACCACCTTCAACGTCGGCCAAATGTCTTTTCTCTGTCTTTTTTATTTCACAGAGCGTCATGAACGCTGGGCAGACGTGGACTGAACGCAAAGATGTGTCAGTCAGCCTTACAACAATCAGAATGTACGAGTGCACGAATATATCCTCTGCTCTGAAAAGACAACTCACTTTAAAAATGTACATGTCAAGTTTAGGCTATAAATTAATCATGATCTTCTATTGTAACACCTTTAACTTCATTTCCACTTGTAAGGGAATTAATCAAACGATATTTGAGCACATTCCTGCCAGCATAGTGAATACAATGGGTTGCCATGGTATTATATGAGCCACCTGATCTGACTGCTATAAGCATTAATATAATTCTTCATAGATTTGTGAAGAAAAAGAGGTTTTCCCCCTCGTTCTTCCCACCCCCGCTTTCACTACGTGTCTGGAGAGAGAATGGAGAATGCCCTGTTCCGTCACTTCATCACGTTATGCCCTCGGCTTTCCAAAAGGATCTGTCCCACATTTATTAAATCGGAAGATAAATATAACATGCACCATTCCATGCTATACCACCAGCTAACATCTGCCCGGCGTCTATGAAATTAAAAATATTCTCCCGAGGGCAGAAATACCGATTAAAGACTCTCAACTGACGTTGACAGCGTTCGGCTTGCCATTGATGATCAAGGTAGCGTAATCCAAACGTCTCCCCTCCATAGGGAGGGTATCCAATGTCCCTAATGTGAGACAAATGGCCGTCAGATTAATAGGAAATACGTTTGCGTTTGTAGCCAACATCGCGACGTCTGCCAAGCGTTCATGAAAATGTGAAAGACGCTCATTGAACGCAGAAATACCGATGAAAGACACTTCGTCTGCCCAGCCATGAAAACAATCATAGAATCACTGACAAATGTTCCGTGAATGCAGAAATACGAGTGCGATCGCGTATGTACGTCGGGCAGCGGCTGAACACCCTCAGTGTTAGTCAGTCGTCTTCCCTCTATATTTCTACATTCACGGGCATATTCTAATTTCTATAAACGCTGTATGGATATTCAGATATTGGATAATATCGCAAATGTGTGAATGACCCCTGACGATGAATATTTCATCAGCGGCAGCGGTGGGATATAGGATTGCCTCATGAGGTGCGCGATACGTAGAAACACTAGGGAGACCCAATAACAGGTGACATGCGATAATACTGATCATTAAAACATGATGAATGAAGGTGTAATGGCAGACAGAAGGCTATACATCTATATATGCATGCTTTACTTGGAAGTCGTAAACAAACCTAATGAATAGTATTTCGGAGAGAAAAAACAACAACATCCATTACATTTCGAGGGTATTTTTCAGAAAATAACTTACTTATTTACGAAGTTTATCCGCCTTACATATTTCAGAGTTTTTATTATCCCTTCAGTTATTTTTAAATCCTTTTTTTTTCGTTTGGGTTATACTCCAGGTGAATCAGAAATATGGTGATTTTCTAGTATGATACTTCGTTTATAGAAATATCTTTGAAATATTCAAATTATCTTTCTTGAACATTTCAATTGAATACAATTTTAGAAAATGAGAAATTAAATGAATAAAAACAAATTCGTCAACATCGTGTGACCTCTCTGCATTACAAAAAGTTGGTGACATTGAATTATATAAGAACTTTTACATGGCAAAAGGAACTTGAACAAAAATTCCCGTTACTAGTTTTTGCTCATGTGAATTTACCCGGACATAATGTCATGAATGAAGTTAAACTATCGTGTGTGAGATGAAAACTGGTGGACAGAGAAGATGTGGATTAGACAGATAGATAAGTACTCGAAGATCCACTTCATCGATCATACTAAGGCATGCCTACTCCATCTGAGGTCTGTAACATAAAACAAGTTTGCAATCAATCGCAAACTTAAGTACATGATTTGCCATAAACTTACGATTGATTGAAAATCTTTATGTTACGGGGCCCTGAAATCAACTATTGAAGCAAAGAGAAAATTGAGGGGTAGATGAGAGCGCAGAAACAGCGAGATGTATACATGACAGAGAGAGGGAGGATGACCCCCCCCCCCCCACACACACACACACGCGCGCATACACACCCCACCCTTTCCAAGGTTCTATAGTAGAATAAGCCAAAAATGAGTCAAACATTATTACTCCAATATCGTGTTACAGGTACCTCTCTGCAATCTGCAATAAAGAACTGGGGGACATTTATTATATAGGAACTTTTATATGGCAAAAGGAATTAGAACAAAAATTACCGTTACTAGTTTTTGCTCATGTGAATTTGCCCGGACATAATGTCATGAATGAAATGAAACTATCGTGTGTGTCAGATGCAAACTGATGGACAGAGAAGATGTGGATTAGACAGATAGATAAGTACTCGAAGATCTACTTCATCGATCATACTAAGACATACCTACTCCATCTGAAATCAAATATTGGAGCAAAGAGAAAATGGAGGGGGAGATGAGAGTGAAAAAGCGAGATGTAGACATAGCGTGAAAGAAAGATGGCACTAAGAGGTAGACGAAAGGTAGACATTGGAATGGAGGAAGAGGGTATAATGCAGAGAGGAGGAGAGAGATACACTGTATGGAGAGAGAGCGGGGGAGAAAGAGAGGGGGAGGGTGGGGAGAGGCTGTCTCTTATACACATCTAGATGTGTATAAGAGACAGAATTACTTATGTAATAGGNAGAGTATAAAGTTAAGTGATTGAAACGCCAAAGAAAAGGGTGAAAGAGGAAAGAGAGGAATGGATGGAGAGCTAGAATGAGAGAGTGAGTGCGTGTGTGTGGTGGAAAAATAGAAAGTGAACGGATTGAAAAGCAACGAGAGGTACAGATTGGAAGGAAGGGGAAGGGTGAATGAAGAGAGAGAGAGAGAGAGAGAGCGAGAGAGAGAGAGAGAGAGAGAGATGGAGAGGGAGAGATGGAGGGAGGGAGGGGAGAAAGAGAGATGAATAGAGGAGTCATTGAAAAGTAAATGAGAGGATAGAAAGGAAAGGGCTAGATTGAATAGAGATTGGGAGGATGGGTGCAGAGGGGGAAAGGATGAGAAATAAAACTTGTCAGACTTATTTCCTCTGACAATTCGCTTTCCACTTTTTGTTGTTTGCCATTCTGTCTGAAATTTAAACCGTGACCATGTATGGGTAGCATACGAATGAGATTTCTCAAAGAGAAGAAAATTATCAAAACGATGAACCCTATAATCGTCGTAAAAGTTAGAAATTATGGGAAATACATGTCTTCGTCATTTCAAAGACGGGTCAATACGGTCAAAAAGCTTTGAAAGAAAATGACGACTCGTAAACAAAAATAAAAAAAATCACAATTACCAGATGTGTGTTTTTATATCGTGTGCTTTTATATCTTGTTTTTTTTTTGTTTGAAACGAAATAAATAAATAAATGAAATGAAATTAATAAATGAATATCCAATCACGGTTATACGGTGAACATCCGGGCACACATCAAACGTGTTTTTGTTTTGTTTGTTGTTTTTTTGCTTGCTGTATCAGGCAGTAGATCAGGGCAATAGAAATTGAAGGGAAAACAGTCCGAGTGCCATATCACACTAGTATTCCCTGAATATTTACTGGCTAAACGCCGGTTAAACACTGGTGTTAGGGTGTTAAAATGACTTTTCATGTACTATAATGTCCGATTAACCTAAAGCGTCGATTTGAAATGTGACTCGTGAATATTACAGATGAAATATCTTTTTTTGTCAAATGTAATGATAATAATTATTATTATATAAGAAAATTATTCCTTATATGGTGCCTTTTCCATACAGCCTAACGTGCTCATGCAAGAAGGTATACGATTAGAACTTTAACAATGATCAATTCCTCAGACATATTTTGAGAGATACTCCATAAAGTAAATGTTACATGAACATTAACATTCGTAAGTTATTACAGCAATGATTGAGTGGTATTGCCCGAGGCATGACATAAAAATCTTTCTGTGATTAAAAAGACTTGACACTCTAATCATGGAGTGGTATGGAAATGCTGAATATGATCTTCATGGATTTGGGGAAATATTTACACATAGTGATCTCATGAGATATCAGTTTTATAAATTTACCCTGTTCCAATGCTATAGATTTACACAATTCCTTGTTTTGGTATATGTACAAGTCTAAAATTCTAAAATCGCATACAAATTTAATGAAGATGTTGAAAAGGACATTTTATTTGTGATCTTGGCTCAAAGGATTCCCTCTCTTATATTCCTACAATACGTATGATGAATGGAGCAAAGTTTTTTTTTAGTTGGGACTTCTCTATTGTCTTTTCTATTACATTTTGTACTATCATTCCGCAATATGTGTGTGAATATGCATTTGTTTATCAACTTCATAAAAACAATATGTATAATAGTTGAAAACTAAGATATCTTTTAAGGGAATCAGTCGACTGATTTCATGAATTATGTTCAAGACATTTTGTGATGCTGAAATAAGCAGCTTTTCACACAGGGATGAAATATTTTAACATATATTGATAGCGTTTTATGTGATAAACGAGTGATTAGGGGAACGTTCTGTGAAAAAAAGGCTCCAGAAACAATACAAAATCATATCGATAAAATCTTACGTCGGGAAGACCGGAGAACAGTATTCATTTCAACGTAGAAAATAGTCCAAACTGACGTACCAAAACCACGTTATCATTTTAAGTAATAATAATGTTTGATGTACTTTTCAATCAGCACAGAAAAGCCTCACAGAACTCTAAACTGATTAAATATTTTGTACAAATCATTACAAAACATCCTTTTTTTTTTCTTTTTTTTTACTGCAATCACATTGAAATGATATGTAACACTGCAAAAATGACACCCATAAAACACTTCGAGTAATCACACTATTATGCCAAAACACATCAGGTAAAACTTAGGTTAAAATATCAATATCATTACTGCTGATCAAAAATATTTTGTACAAATCATTATAAAGCACCATTGTTTTGTCACAATCATATCAAAAGGACATGTAGCAATGCAAAAGATTAACATCTTTAAAACACTCCGCACAAGAAAAATGTATTATCAAAACGCATCAGGTTATAATCTTGATATCAGTGAATATTTGTTACTTACATGTGGTGAAGTAAAGAAAACTCCTTTGCAGAATTCGGCTATGCCCTTCTAAAACATCCATGATCCTATCCATTCTATACAGCAAGGAAATAATGGCGGCCTGATAGGTCTTAATTAGACCTAGTTGACATTAATTAAACTCCCAGCGGCACTATCCAAATTATCTCGTTCCAGGTCGGACGTTTTCATCTAATAGCATTCCCTGTCGTCGGTCAATATTAGAGATGGGTATAAGAATAAGGATGCGTCTCAAAATTTCCAGTGATTGGCGGTTCTAATGTTTTCTTTTAGCGAGCTTGGGCACATTTTACGGTGAAATCCAGGTTTGGTGTGGGTTCATGGCGTTTTGATGTGGCGTGTATCCTGAAAAACAAGTCGTCTGCTGTGGGGGTAAAAAGCGCGGGAACTGATCCCGTATATCGTCTGGAGCTTGTAAATAAGAATTGTGCGTGTTCCACTTTAGTCGTCTGCGTGCGGTGAAATGTTGACGAGATCTGCTTCGTCGATCTCCCTACAGCACGGTTCGACAAGGAGGGAGAGAGAGAGAGAGAGAGACTATAAACACGATAGTTGCATGCTTTTCTCCCAACGTGCATATTCATAGACACACTCCAGCATTTATTTCTCCTCTTGTACCTTTCCCCCGACTTCTTAAAGAGTGCGTAAATGCAATCTCCGCCGGTAGCAACACACTTTAAGCCCCCTAAGATCCCCGGACGATTACGGACGGTGTCGCCTTCCTCAGCTGGTCATTGAACATCCTGCCTTTTCAGAAACAGTGCTTTCGGGTGTGACGGTGCAATGCAAATAACGGTGCCCGATTATCTCACTATGGCTAATCAATTTCGAACAAAACAAAAATCGACAGCGTGTGGACGACGTTACACCTCTCGCGTGATCAATAGGAAGGGGGTGTCTTCCGTAAAGTGTCGCCGCGGTCACTCCACCAAGATGACGACGCGACGCCGCGAAGTCGAGAGAGCAATCTCGCACGGATTTAATCATTCCATGTGCGGTAGATGCTTTCGACGGCGACGATGCTGGTGGTGATTGACGTGGTGAACATCCACACCGTGAATGTGATGAGCCAATTAAATGCGGTGCTGCTGCTGCTGGGTTTGGGGCGCTGGTGATGAGGATGATTGTCAACTATGAGATGGTGAAAATGATTGGGAGTTGGGTGAGGGCTATGGGAGTTCTGGAGGCTTTCGTGCTGCAATGTTTAAGATAAAATAATTCTTAGATTCTAAGTTTCTAAGATTCTAGGTTTTCTCGGTAAACTTCGGCATCATATCTTCCATTACTTTTTTAGTTTTGTTCAATTGGACATTCCCCGTGAAATATAACCATGTTATTGTTGGGTAATGATGCTTAAGCCCCGGTCACATAGGGCCACGGAAGCAACACAATTCAACACGACTCTTTGTTTTGAGGCAGTTAACTATGAATTAATAAAGAGTCGTGTTGAATCGTGTAGCTTCCGGGCCTCTATGTGACCGGGGCATTAACTTGACCAATTGACACATTTGCCATTACAACCTGTAATAATTGACAACAACACGATTCAGAACAATGATTATTATGTGCAGATTTGCAGTCATTTTATACAGAGGGAAAAGAAAGAATTATTTTTAAAACCTCAGCTGCTTATTCCTGTTTTCTCAATCTCTCATCTATTCCTTCATAAATAGCATTTTATTTATTTATTTATTTATTTATTCACCATTCATAGGTTGGATTGCCCTATTCAGCATACAGGCTGGTTTTCAAAGGGGTCCATAGCAAACTACTCCCAGTTTGACCAAAGATATTCGACTGTATTAGTCTCAGTCATCTTCAAAGATCAATTTTTATCTTAAGAGCAAAAAAAAACCACACACACGCTAATTTGATGGCATCATTTTATTGGTACATGTAATGAATAGGCGGGTTTACTTATATATTCAAATTTATGTGCGTTTAACGTAGTTGCGCGGTATTCCATAGGCGGGTTGATAACAATAAGACTACAATACTTGGAATCCAGTTTGCCTACATTACTTGTTGCTATGTCGGGCAAGCCTCGGGCAAGCTTTCGGGTTGTCGNGAAATTTGAGCTTGTGACTATTTTTTTTGCTTGTCAGCCCAGCTCAGTCCCACCCCGGGGGTCCCAAAATTTGCTGATAGATACGCCAAATTTGCGGTGAATGTACTGATTGGCAACAACACAGTTCAGAACAGTAGTTATTGTGTGAAAAAGTGCGGTCATCTGATACGGAGGGCTATTTTTTTTTAACTCTGCTGCTTATTCCTGTTTTCTCATCTATTTCTTCATCAATAGCAAATACTCCCAGTTTGACACACGACTATATTCGTCTCATTCATCTTAAAATATCAATTTTTATCTGAGGAGTAAACACACACACACTAATTTTATGGCATCATTTTATTGGTGCATGTAATGAATTGTTTATTCGACTGTTTCACGATTAAACCAAACGACTTTTTTAAGTAACCAGCACCACCCTACACCACTTCCATACATACACACCAAAATCAACATTCAGTGAAGACCAATCCTCCTATTTAAAAGAAGAAGAGTCTACCCAAAAATAATCTTTTTTAACAGAAGCAGAAAAAATTGGTGAGTAAAACAAAAAAAAATTGAAGAAAATCGGACAAGTAATAAAAAAAAAAGTTATGAATCTTTAAAGTTTTGGAAAAATGGGCAAATCAGTGGAAATTTCCAGAGATGTTGCAAATTTGATGACATCATGGGTGCACAATTAACAAGAGTTTTCATTATAAATATGGCGCAAAATTCCTCATTTTTACAGAAAGTTGCAAAGTTTGCATGAATGTAAACATGCAAATAGTGGATCTACATATCTATCATAAATATATCATACGGTTAAAGTTTTTAGAAATTCATATTTTTTTGGGGAAAAGGTAATATTTTATGACATTGATATGAATGTAATAAATGGTTAGTTGTGCACCTGTGACGCCAATTTGTCTAAATATATAAGCATTTATAACTTTCTTATTAGTTGTCTAATTTTTCTCAAACTTTTTGTAGTTCTGTTCATCTAATTTTTCTGCTCCTGGTGAAGAAATGTTATTTTTGGGTAATAGACTCTCCTTTTAAGTTTAAAAATTGTTTGGTTGCCCTCAACCCACTCTCTGAAAATGGCCATGCCTGAACCTTCTTTGCTTTACCGTCACTGATATTGAATAATCACAGAAAAATTAGAAATAAATATGTGGAATACAGCGTGAGAAGTAATTTTTAGATGATTCTGGGCTTCAAAGCTTTATTTTTTTAACCCTAATCCCATGGGGTGGCTTTTTAGGCTAACAGTATCTTCACAAAAGATGAGGATGGTTGAAGCTTTATTTAATAGTTTATTGATATTTATTGTTTTTGTTGCTTTTTATATACATGTATAGTATCTTTATTCGCCATATTGAAAACAAAGTACACATACACATATGAATGTATTTTTGAGGGGTAAAATGACTATGCATTCTTGCAGTTTACATCACATGCTATGAACCTGCCAATTTTCGGCGCGATCGCGCGATCTACGGCGGAAATCAGAAGGAATGGGGGGGGGGGGGGGGGTAAATAAGACTCCTCGGGACTACAGTGATCGAATTGTCCCAATGGGATTAGGGTTAATGAATTGTGTGATTTATATTAAATAGTAATAATAATAACAACAAATCCGACCGACCGGCGCTAATTTTCAGTAGCATTTGACATGTTTGAGGGCATCCAAACAGTTTGTTAGCCTAATCTTCTACGGTGCGAGTTGATCTTCAGAGAGTGTCTCCACTCTGCTGTCATCTATGAGTCAGGTGGTATCCGGTGATAACTCCCTCCCCCTCCCCCTATCTCCTCTCTCTCACACACACGCACATACAAACACATTACACCTCCCCCCCCCCCCCCCCCCCC
>BQKZ01004007.1:9291-24740 GCA_036244855.1 Temnopleurus reevesii
TTGACTTTATGCCCCCCCCCCCTTCCAGGAGCCGACAAGCAGAAAAACAGATGACCTTCACCTCAAATTTGGCACTCCTAAAGCAATTTTTGCTCCCATTTTACTTCAAATTTGATGCCTCTGGCTCTGACCCCGGGGGATGGCGCCCCCAAATCCCACTCCCCCACGGTGCATGCATGATAAATCCACCCTTGGTATGTTTCGTTCATGTCTGCCTAGAACCAAGAGTGAGGTTAAAATGTCTCCTTATTTTCACAAAACACTGTTTTGTCTCTCTTTTTTTACAGATCTTTTATGGGAAATATGACATTGAATGAAACTGTTGAATGATTGGATATTGGGGGGGGGGGGCAATCAAGCATTTTTTGGGGGGAATGGGGGATTTACATTGCTTTTTCCCCCAAAGTAGTGGTGTAATGACTTGTATGTGTAAGAGACAAATGCTACCATATGCAATGAACTATATCTGTAATTTCAAATGCGAAAATACTTTGGTTGTATACCGTAAGAATATGAAAGACCCGTTTCATTCAGGAACTGTTCATTCCATTTCCTTTTTTAAGCAGAAATCAAGCATTTCTTTGTGGATAGAGCCTGGCTTGATGGTCAAATTTTTTTTTTGGTAAAGCAACTAAGTATTTTCCCGTAACAATGGGTCTAAATGTGTTTACATGAAATGATAATTGGATTAAGCTCCTTAAAGGGAAATTAACCCCTGGGATTATCTTGCTCTCATTGAATAATTTGCTTAAATTTTCACAGTTTGTTCATCTGATTTTTCTTCATTCAATGAGAGCATGATAATGCCAAAGGCTGGTTCCCCTTTAATGGTCAGGAATCTTTCAAATTCATGGCAACCAAAATGAGAAATGAAATGACTTGACCCTTAACAACGTGTCTAAATGTGTTATTAGATGATAATTGGGTTAATCCCCATGATTAGTGAGGAGATTCATTATGGGAATAAAACAGAGAAATCCAACGGCTTGAAATAAAATGTGCTAAATAGTTCAATATACAATGTACCACCGCTCGACTTGTGCATATATTGTCAAGAAAATATATACATTAAAAGAATCTGCAAGTACCAGTATGCTAATTGTGTGCTCTAAAAATGCCAGTATGCCATGAATCAGGCAATGCAACTTTGTGCTAGCAATGTTTCTATTTCTAATTATTCTTTATTCAATTATTTTTTGTTTTGTTCTTGTCTTAGATTGCAGTGATCAAGTAGTTTAGCCTGAGAGATGCCATTTAGGACAGTGTTCTAGGCGTTGTTTCATCATGTTACAAACAACTTTAAGAACGACTGGTATCAGTTTTATGCTGAATATTTGTAAGATTATTATTAAGCACAAGAACTTACATGTATACCAGTCATTCTTCAAGTCTTTCATATTATGATGAAACACCGCCCTGGTATAGCTTTTATTGTATATTTCAAGCAATAAATGTATTGCAATTTACGAAAGGCACATGTCAAATATATGATCAGAAGCTGAAATATAAATGCTGGAATTGAAGATTTATCCCAAGTTTGTATTTCATTTAAATTTAATTTTTTTTTAGATATCGTAGTAGAGCTATAATGTGTTTTGTTTAATTCTCATATTCAGGCATATTTTGTACAGATAATTGATTTTTCAGATGCAAATGGAAAATGAATGTTTTTAATCAGAGAATAGATTGTGTGTACTGATATATCAAGAATAATGTTAAAAAAATAATAGAGAGAAGTGTGGCATACTAAAGTACCAAAGATTTGAATTACACAGGTATATAGAAAGCACTTAACAGTATTCATGCTGCAGGAATATAGTTTTTACAATACACTGTACCTAAAATCATGTAGATTATTTTGTATCATCCCTGCAATAAATGTATATCGTGGCTATAAATAAAACTATTTTTATTGGTACGAAAATGACCAATTGATTTGTCCATGTTCTTGATATATAATTGGTGGTACAATTAAATACCACCAATGAAAAAATGTCAACTTTATGCAAAATATAACAATTGAAAAGTACAGCTGAACAAGTGAAACGCCGCCTGGTAGTCTCGCCTGCATTGCGCGATTTGTAAATAATAGCAATATGCTTTTGACATATTTCTATAAAGATAATTCAAGTTTGATGAGAATTGGGCAAGGGATTTGGAAATAAGAGCCAAGGTTAAGTTTTCAGGTTAAGATTTCGGAAACTTGACCTAAGATGACCTTTGACCTTGATCATGACCNAATTCATGGCAACCAAATGAAGAAGTTAAAAGATTTGACCCTTAACGTGTCTAAATATGTTTACATTAGAAGATAATTGGGTTAATCCCCATGAATAGTGAGGAGTTTCATTATGGGAATGAAACAGAGAAATCAAACGGCTTGAAAAATTCAATGTACCACTTCTCGACTTCTGCAAATATCATCAACAAAATATATACATTCAAAGAACCTGCAAGTACCCATATGCTAATTGTGTGCTCTAAAAATGCCAGTATGCCATGAATCAGGCAATGCAACTTTGTGCTAGCAATGTTTCTATTTCTAATTATTCTTTATTCAATTATTTTTTTTTCTTGTCTTAGATTGCAGTGATCAAGTAGTTTAGCCTGAGAGTAGCCATTTAGGACAGTTTTCTAGGCGGTGTTTCATCATGTTACGAACGACTGGTATCAGTTTTACTGACTGGTATCAGTTTTATGCTGAATATTTTAAAGATTATCAATCATTAAGCACAAGAACTATACTCGTCATTCTTTAAGTCTCTCATATTTTGATGAAATGCTGCCCTGGTATAGCTGTATTGTATATTTCAAGCAATAAATGTATTGCAATTTACGAAAGGCACATGTCAAATATATGATCAGAAGCTGAAATATAAATGCTGGAATTGAAGATTTATCCCAAGTTTGTATTTCATTTAAATTTAATTTTTTTTTAGATATCGTAGTAGAGCTATAATGTGTTTTGTTTAATTCTCATATTCAGGCATATTTTGTACAGATAATTGATTTTTCAGATGCAAATGGAAAATGAATGTTTTTAATCAGAGATTAGATTGTGTGTACTGATATATCAAGAATGTTTAAAAAAAAAATCATAGAGAGACGTGTGGCATATTAAAGTACCAAAGATTTGAATTACGCAGGTATATAGAAAGCACGTAACAGTATTCATGCTGCAGGAATATAGTTTTTACAATACACTGTACCTAAAATCACATAGATTTTTGTATCATCCCTGCAATAAATGTATATCGTGACTATAAATAAAACTATTTTTATTGTGACGAAAATGACCAATTGGTTTGTCCATGTTCTTGATATGTAATTGGTGGTACAATTAAATACCACCAATGAAAAAGTTTCAACTTTATGCAAAATATAACAATTGAAAAGTACAGCTAAAAAATTGGAAGAAAAGGGAAAACCTGAAATATACATATTTAGATTGTGTATCGAGTTGCTAAACTTCCAGAGCATGCGTGAGGACAGAAATTAAATTTCGAATATTGAACAGAAAGTACGATTCAAAGACAAACCACTATCTCTTATGAGAAATTGTTTTGTTCAGCCTTTGGGCATTTTACTCAAAAGGAACAAAAGCTGACTCAAAAACAATATTATAATTTATCTTTTTACTGAGTTTCATTGTTATGAAAACATTGTATTGTGACCTTACACAAATTGGCAATACTACTCCACATGATAGAAATAGAGAGATAAAGAGAGGTGGGAGATGTGGGCTTTGGAAATGGCAAGGGCTGAGATTGATAGTTATGGGGGAGGTTAAAGGGGAGATGAAGAAAAAGAATAACATGGAAATACATTAAAATATGAAAACCACAACTACAATTTTGTACTTCTCTTGACACAATTAAGCTGTGCTGCTTTATTCACTATAAATTATTGTGTCCACACAAAATGCCATATATCATCATAGTAAAATCTACAATTGACACAAATAGTATTTCACTGGACGGATAAGTGACTGGATATTAGAAAAAGCCCTGCATTAATGAATACAAATCACTTTAATACATGTATGGTAAAGAGTAATTAAATAAAAACTTAAATTTTATTTCATAAGTCTGTAAACTACTTGTATTTTCACTGATAACTGGTATTTTAAGGCAGTGCTATACAGGTAATACTGTATGCCTTATTTCAATGAGACAATTTGATTTTCTGTCATTATATTCACTTCATAAGAAATTTGCTTGAAATGACTCAATATATTGAAAAAGATTTCTGAACCTCTCTCCCCTCCCCCCCCCCCCCCAAAAAAAAATTAAAAATTAGGAAACTGGCAAATGCTTAATTGAAACAGGGCAATATAATGGTTTAATTGAAACTAGCTGGTTTTATTCCATACCTCCTTCACAAGAAAGTAATCATCGATTGCAAACTTAATGTACTTCATAGGACTACTGCAATGACTCCCTCAAATGCATGAAATCAAAATTTAAAAAATCAATCCACAGGCTTAAAATCAGGATAAATCCATGATAAAGACTGCATGAAAAATCAACTGAATTCATATTGCCAACTTTGGATATTAATCAAAGTTAATACAATATCAACAGTCATAGCTAAATTCAATTCAAATTCACATGAAATATGAACTAGCTGCTGCCTAATTCCTCCCGAAAGTCATAAATCCATGCATGCAGGAGCATAAAGAGACAGAAACACAGTGAAAACTTACTAATGTAAATGACAAGTAGTGTTTTACATGATTGTCTTGTTCCTACAAGAATTGAGTAAAAACACTTGATATTTTTATTTCATCAATTTCTTCATGCAGTGAAGTTAGTGAAGGGTACTGTTGCATGAAGAAAAAATCTAAACAATTCAAAGTACATTGTGTATATATTGATTAGTAGAAGAGCATGTTCAATGAAAGTGTATATCATGTTTTCATGAAACATCACCATTTTGCTGAGCATTGTCACTTTGTGAAAACACAGATGACTTGATGAATTTAATTCTTGCTTTTAAACATCCTCCCAAAAAAGTACAAACAGTGTAGATCACAAATGCAATTATGGAATTCCATGGTGGGATTTGGGATGTGGCATAACACATCATCTACAACTGCATCCAACCACTTGGAAGAGAAGGAGATATTTGGTTTAGCATTTAAATTATCGCTGGCTGTGATGCATGTGAATTTTGTGACCATATCATCGAATGTGCCTTTTGTGACATGAAGTTCATGACCTGAAATGTAAAGTTTGTGAATCAGTATGTGACGTTCTTTGCCAGGGATGCAAAGTTTGTACCCCCAGACAATTTTTTTTTCAATCCAGAATGCAAATTTTGTGTCCTTGGTAGGGAATTTTGGTCTGAGACGCTAAATTTACATCCCAGGTCACAAATTTTCTGCCCTGGGTTACAAACTTTGCCTACAGGGTAATGAGGGTCGCATCCCAAATCTCAAATTTCATAACCGGGTCGCTAAATTCACGATGGCATGTTGTTGGGCGTAGCATAATTCAAAGCCACAATACAAATCATACTGAAATAATACATGGTGTATGACAACAGATGTCTCAAATTAAAATTATATATCTCAACTTTACATATGTACATATTTATACAAAAAATGAAAACAATTTGCTAAAGTAGCCATCGTAATCATCAAAAACATAATTTTCAAAATATGAAAGCAACTCAAAGGCATTTTGAAAAGTCAAGAATTAATACTTATTCATATACTTCATTGTAAGGCAGTTGGCCAATATAATACTAGTAGTCACCAGTTTTCGACACATTTCTTGGATACTATTAGGACTGGATGCTGTCTTAAAGAGTATCAATTTGATGAACTCTGGTCCAATATAGGTTTCAGACAAGTAAACTGGACATGCTTCTTTTAATACTTTGTCTTCATGCTCATATTCCATTTGTGTCAGCGACTTATAACGCCTCTAAACTTTTACATATGTAAATAGTAAGTAAATCTTTTTAGAAGTGCCAAAGAAAGCTTCCTTGATGAAGCAAATAGATGGTTTCTTATTATACTTCTGGGTTTGTATCTTTTATGTTTCAAATTCATCTTCAAAATTCTGAAAATTTATTTCTTTAAATTATTTTTCAAACTGTAGGATTGCTATCTTCATTAGAATATATAGTAATTTTCAGTTTTCGACATAGCAATTTGATGTACCGGTACTTAAAACATCCCCTTCATGTGAAGACAAAGATCTATTAATAATAAAGAATCAATCTCATATTTAATCGTTTTCTTATAGAGATATACCATTAAATATTACAATATCTTAGAAATATCAGTCAAACTACTTTCTTGAACATGTGCACATATTTCAATGTGATAATACAGTGCACATCTGGCATATATTATACAAGGTGAAGGGGCACATGCTTGCATATGCATGGATGATATTGGGATATATTCACAAAATTTCACAAAATGCAGTGCTTCCATTGATATCCATTGTGAGCTTGGTGTTGTGCTATATGCTTGCCCGTATATATCAATCAAGGTGCTGTCTGCTTCCATGCAAAGTGCCATCCATATTCAATTGCAGATTAGTGTTGCCTTTTTCAAGTGCTGCATGCCTTTTCTGAATGAGGTGTTATCCATATATGATTATATAGTGACGTTGCCGTGTCAAGTGTCATTGGTGAAATTCACTCTAATTTCACATCTGCATTGGTAAAGTTTACAAGAATTCCTGATCATCGTATGACCTTTCCTGGCATCATGACGGGCGCCAGAGGGCGCTGTTTATGCGTGAGAGCCAATTCTTGCACCAGAGCAGACTTTGCAAATGATGCATCTGTACCCAGGAGTTGGTCTGGTCTAAATAAAGGCTGGAAATAAATGAGATATGTAGAATTCATTAATTAATCTGACACATTCAAGGAATCATAATATCTTTCCATAGACTGTAGATCAAATCTGTTTGGCATGATATAAATCTTAGAATGTATCAAAGCAAATCATAACTTTCATAAAAACCACAGAATTATTCTAGTTTGGTTTACCATGAACATTTTCCTATTTGCATATTCATATAATTTATAGTCCTCATCATTGTATATCACTGTATTTTTTAGAAATCACCATATATTCCTGGAAATATCTGACGAATTATCTTACATGTTAATTCTGAGAAATTAAACTTTCGAATTAGCACAATTACAACTAAAGCAATTATCTTTTTTAATGTGCTGAATATTTGTGAAAAAGCCCTATGCCACATTTGTTAAAAATGTGATTGTTCTCACTGGATTTCAATATAATGAGCTTCTACTGCAGTAAATTAAAACATTCTAGGATTTGAACATTTTAGGATCAGTCCACTCTCAATTCATACTATCACCATAAGACTTTTTCAGGGTCTAAAGAAATTTTTTTCATGACAAAAACAAAAACATTTACTCTTCATGACAAAAAATTCTCATGTATCATTTAATTCACTGCTTACTTCCCAGAGAAATTGCAACTGAATAGGTTTTCATTGTCATATTTTCAATCATGAGAAAACATTTTATAAGCTGATTGGCTATTGCATTATAATTTCTAATCTAATACTGTATAAGCCAATATTTTGACATGCAGATATTGTCGCATTTTGGGACTAGTTTCACATTTTAGCATGTCGTTATTTTTGCGTTTTTGACAGTGTTTGTAAGCATATGAATGTGTATCCTACTGAGTGGAAACTTTTTTTTCGGGGCTAGAACTGCAAAATTCACGAAAATAAAACCACCATGCAAATTTTGACTCTTATATACTGTAGATATTTTATAAACAGTTGACATCTCTTGAAACCTACAATGTACCTTTGCTGAGCTAGTAGTCTGGATACCGACAGACCTTGATTTGACACCTTGCAGTCTGTTGAGACGGCTGGTGGCCGAGAGCTGTCTTGTCTTGTCAGAGGGGAATGAGGAGGGCTTAGGGCGAGGTACAAGACCCAAGTCACCCATCCTGTAGTGCGGTAGGGTGGACACTCCCTTGGCAATGGGCGAGAGTGGGGCCAGTCTGCAACGAGAAAGGAGAAAACAAAGGATATTGGTTGTAAGATTAAAGTCTCAACTTTGGGTGAATCTAAAATCATACTATTTCTACTCCTTGATTACCCAATGTAATCACATATTGTGGAGGAGTCATGGTGTAGTGGATCTGACTCACACCTTTCAATCAGAGGGTCCTAGATTTGACTCCAAACCATGGCACTGATTTCCTTCAGCAAGATACTTGTCGAAAATGCCACACTCTGCCCATGTGTGATTGAGGACCACTAGGAGACAGCGACACATAATCTGATCATGTGTGTGCCTATATGCTGCGTTGCAAGGCTTAAATTGCCATTCAGTAACCAGGGAGGTGTTTCACCAAGATAAGAAAGACTTTACGTATGACTTTACGTTCGACTGGTATCCCTTCTTGTGCGTAATCATTCATAATATTGCACATATTCAGCGCAAGAAGGGATACCAGTCGAACGTAAAGTCGTGCGTAAAGTCTTTCTTATCTTGGTGAAACACCTCCCAGGTAATAATATAGGTAACATGTTAAGCAGTCGTAGACATGAGAAGATGTTACATAAATCCAAAATATTATCATACATCATCTACGATCCAATGAGGTAGAACAAGCCTATAAGATTAATAAAAGCATAAAAGCTGTCTTGTCTGAAGGAAGGAGGATTTAGGGTATGATACAAGGCCCAGGAATACCCATCTTGAGAGCTCCCTCAAATGATGTGGTTCACACCTACATATTGGAGAGTTTTGAACAGCTGTGCAACGTACTGACAACTGACACGTACCTCTTAGGTAATAGTAAAAAGACTTTTTGTAGCTATGATACATACCCTCGTTGCAGTCCCTTGCCAGAGCCAGGGTACATCTTCTCCCTGCTCTTGGTCCGATAGACGGGATCCTCCTGTGGGATGAAGGACTCTGGAGCCGGACCCACACCGATGGCTGCAGCACTGTTGAGGATGACTAAGAGATGCTCCAGCATGTTATCTCTCTCCTCAATCTCCTCCAGATCCATCTTGCCGCTACCGCTTTCCTTGTCAGGATTGTGCTGGAAGATGAAAGAAAATGAGATAGAAATATGGATCAGTGTTTAGGATGACCACGGGATGCTCCAACATGCTATCTATCTATCCTCGAGATCCATGTGTTGTGCTGGGAGAAAAAGGTAATGTCAAAATAAAGATCGATGTTGAGAAACACAAAGAGATGCTCCAGCATGTTATCTCTCTCCTCAATCTCCTCCAGATCCATCTTGCCGCTACCGCTTTCCTTGTCAGGGTTGTGCTGAAAAGAGAGAGAAAACTTGTTAGCATCTTTAATCTAGAGAATGGCAAAGGAAAGATGTGACCATGCTCTGGTCAAACAGCATTGAGAAATTCAAGTGCCCTGCTGGAATGCTCCCAAAAGAAGCGGAAAGTGTGCATACATTGTAGATTTGCATGCTTAAATCTAATGACTAGGGTAATGAAATGAACCTTATGTCATGCACTTTGCATCATTTGGAAAACATGGAATCACTACATCAAAATTCAAGTACAGTCAAACCTCGTTAAAAAAAACCCAATATAACAAGCTCCTGTTAAACCAAGGTGATTTTACAGTCCAAAAAAAATGTTTATTTCTATTGTATTTTAACTGTGATAAAACAAGGATTCAATATAGAGAATAAATTTTGATAGTCCAAACGAATTCTATATGCTGAGGTTCATCTGTATATTTATAAACTCACCATGAGTATCCTGTGCAGAGAGTAGGCAGCCTCAGCTAAGATTCTCTCCAACTTCACCTTGATATCAGCCATCTGAGCCGCCTCCTTCTCCATCATCTCAATCTGTTCCATCATCCGGTCCGAATCCCTCCCCATGTTCTGAAGCTCCTCCCTGCTGGAGTCTGCCTGCTGCCGGAGCAGCCCCATCTCCGCCTCCAGCTCCTGGTACTCCTTCTCCCGCTCCTCCAGTTCGGCGATCAGATCCTCCTGCTGCTTGGACTTCTCTGTCAGCATTCGGATCACCTGGGTAGAGTGAGGAAGTTTTGGAGAGTAAGTTACATGGTAAAGAACATTTTAAACAATAAATGAATAAAACATTCATGATTTCCATCTCTTTCTCTATATCTCTTTCTTTTGCTTATCCACTTTCCTCCTTGATTGTGTTTCATAAAGCTATGAATAGATCGATGCAAGACTCTACAAACAACTGTTGATCCTTTCTTGCCCTGAATCGCTCCAAAGAAAGGGTAAGCAGTCGCTCTTAGAGTTGTGCGTAGATCTATGCACAGCTTTATGAAACACAACCCTGGGCGGTGTTTCACCAAGATAAGAAAGACTTTAAGAACGACTTTACGATCGACTGGAATCAGTTCTTGTGCTGAATGCGCGTAATGTTATCAATATAATGCACAAGAAGGGATACCAGTCAATCTTAAAGTCGTTCTTAAAGTCTTTCTCATCTTGGTGAAACACCTCCCAGGTCTGCTGTCACAGCAATGGGAGTCTATCTGAACACTGTTAGAACAAAACTTAAAAGAGGCTGGATGATTGAATGAATAAGTGTATGAATGATCTGACAAGAAAGGTTCAAGGTACACTGAGTAGTCTTCTTTTGTTAAACGTGTGTGGTCTTGAAAAATCCTACACATTCTAAACATGTCAATCAACTTATTCTTACACTCGCCATTCAGATTCAAGTATGTTCATATTTTTATCAATTAATGCACTATGTCCTTCTGTGACCTGCAAAAATCAGCTATTCTACAAATAATTCTAATTTGAATAAACAGTTTGCTAAAGCTATTTTCCCATACAACATGATACTGTATGGCTCTCAAATTGCATTGTGTCTGATGCATTGGCTGAGAATCTCTTCAACATTGACTGTTGGAAATTCACTATTCATCTGACCCACCTTTTGATTGCTATGATTCTTCTTGGCCAGCTCCTTCTCGTTCGTCTCCAGCATCTCAATCTGTTGCCTCTGCTTCTTCTCCTTGGCCCGCTGCGTCTCACTCTCGTCTATCAGCTCCATCGTCTTGTCGGACATCTTGGCCAGCTGGGCGTGAATGCTGACGTTCTCCCGGATGGTGCGCTTGGTGGTGTCGGCCATCTGCTTGTTGGAGACCTTGCGGAACTCGGCGGCGACCTGGTTCACGCGAAGCACCATCTCCCGTTTTAATCTGTGTAAAGTCCATATAAAGTGTTTATATTCTATGAGGAAAATACAATAAAACCTTAGTGTAATTCGAATCCTAACCAGGGCAGTAATTTCCTTCCATACGAAATTAATCCACATTTTGCTGAACTCAACCCAGGTGAGGTGAATGGGTACCTGGTAGGAATATCTATTCCTTGAAAAGCCAAAGTAAATAATAATACAATGCGCCTTGAGCACTTCGCAGGGTGGATATTGTGCTATATAAATTGAATCTATTATTATCATTATAATAGTTGCCACTGAACAGGGAACTAGCAAAAGTGACATCTTTACAGAAATGACTTCTATCCAAGTGACCTTAAGAAACGAATTCACGCCTGATGATAGGATGGTGTGTAAGTAAGAGAGTAAGGCTAATCTGACCACCATCATTATAGGGTACAAACCAGTATATTATACTATCTGTGTAGATGGTGGGAAAAAGGCTAACTGTCCCTTCACTATTCACTGTGGTCAAAGCATATTTACGCTTAAACTGTTAGAAAGTATCAGCAGAAAAAAAAACTCCTAGAATTTTCTTCCTTTTTTTCGGGGGGGGGGGGGGGGAAGGGAGAGTCATCAGCCATCAGCAGGAGGGGGAAAGGAATCTCCTTTCCTCCCTTCTTGTTGTTGTAGTTTTTAGTTTCCACATTAAAAAGATTAACAAATTAAAGTACAAACACAAAATCAATATACAAAATCAAATGAGAAAGAAAATAATCAACATAAGATATAGATGAACAAATAATTATTGACTGGAAGCTCTACTCAGAGTGACTTACAAAGTCGCTCTGGTCCTTAAAATGACAAATCTTGGATCTCCCCGCATAACCTACCTGTCTTTGTCTACAACTTGTTTATTCTCCAGCTTGTAGATTTCATCCTTGTGTCCTTCTGCTTGTGTACTCAAATCTTCTTCCATCTGCTCAAACTTCTTGTTCAAGTCTTCCTTTTGGACTTTGAATTCTTCCAGTGCTGCCAGTTTTCCACCTGGAATTTAAATCAAATGCCAAATTATTTACTATCTATGGTATGATTATCAAAATCTAAAACTTTTAAAATAAAAGCAAAAACATTTCAAACGAGGAGAGAGACCTGCACAAAAAATCCCATAACCATCTGTTTTGGTAATATCACAATCGACAATGCGCTGACATTATGTTTGCATGAATTTGAATCAAATAGAGTTTACACATAGTCAAAGAAATAAGTAGCAAAATATATCACAATGCAAAAAAGATAGTGATAACTTTAGAACACAATAATTTCTTTGTTTTGCATCTGTTTGACAACCGTTTATTATAAAAAGGTACTCTGATAGCTTGGAATTGTGGTTCAACATTTGTATTAGTAACACACAACAGCATACCTCTCAACCTTTATGCATTGATAAAGTGAATGCCCTCAAAGCCATCAGATAGCAAAGGTAATCCAAGGGGATAGGTGAATGCGTTAATACGGCGCATTCTCCATTGTCTCCCGAGACAGACGGATGCCAATGGACCATTGCTATGCGTGAAATAATTACTGACTTTTTACAATACATAAAATATGTAAGATACAATTTAGGTTGACAAGTATAAGGGGCCATTGGTGTCCTCCAGAATCTGCAGTGGCATACTCACTAAGGATCATGTTCTCTGAAGTGAGCTGATCCTTCGTCTCCTGGAACTCATTACGAAGCTGAGCCAGCTGTGCCTCGTATGCATCCTTCTCAGTGTCCTTCGCCTGCTGTAGCCCCACCAGACGATCGTTGAGATCTGCTATCTCGTCCTGGCGCTGCTCCAGCTGTTTCTTCAGGAAGGCAACAATCTCTTTCTTGTCTGTACCCATCTGGTCGTAGCGGGATTTGAACTCCCCATTGGCCACTTCCAGTTCGTCGCATTTTTGCTGATACCTGAACGAAAGTAAATTCAAAGCTATTTTTCAACAATTTGTTTGTGATTATATATTAAATTTTGAATATGTATGGGTAAGCTGAATGTGACCTAAATTGTTAATGCATTTCCCCATGATCTCTATCACAACATGACACTATTTCTAATCAACATTAATATGAAACAATATTAGATATGAAATGTCCTATTGGTGCTACCTACTGTAACATCACTGAACTTAAGAATAAGATCATGAATATAAAATTTTGAGTTCAGGTGCATTTTGATTTCTTGATGTTGGTACTTATTTTGTCAAAATGAGTAATCTCTTGTAAATTTCACATAAAGCATTACAAATTTATGCCAAAAATTAGTAACAGTTGGCTGCTATGTAAAAGATCAATATGTGATAAAATCGAATTCCTTTGACTCATTTTCTTTTGTAACAAAGTGTAAGCTGAGAAAGGTTAGAGAAGGCATACAAGTTGCTCATTAATCTATAATTTTACAGCCTGGACTGAATTTAAGAATTTGCAGGGGAGCTACAGATAGCTCTCGTAGATGCTCTCAAGGAGAGTTTTTGGGGAGCTAAATTGGGTCTTCATGTAGTAAAATTGGGTTTACAAGGGGCTCAATAAATCACTCCCCAAAAAGCATTTAAGGGGAGCTTTAGGAGAGCAATCGCTCTCACTCCCTTTAAAATTTATTCCCTAATTTTACTCATTGTGAATGAAGTAAATACACTAAGAAATGGACTGCCTTACCTAACAAGCCTTCTTTCCAAATCTCGGATCTGAATTAGAAAGAACTCCCTTCCGACCTCATTCAGCGCCCCTCCATCTGGTGCGGAAGACGCCCTTGCTGACTTCTTACCACTCTTTTTCCCGCTCTTCTTCCCTTTCTTCTTTCCTCCCTTCTTCTTCGGAGGCATGTTGTTTGATATTCTCGAGTTCTTTTCACCAATCTATATTGTTGCAGAGTTGTAACTGGTTGCTTGTTAGTGTTGATTTCCTTGTTTCTGATGCTTGTCCTTGATCCACTTGACAGCTACATTATTGTTATGTGCTCTACGTGCAGTTGGTTGGAGGTCTTTCTTGTCTTGCCGTATTCAATGCGAGATGATGCAATTTTTCCCTTGAAAGGCGTATAACCTTTTATCTGC
Organism: Temnopleurus reevesii; assembly: GCA_036244855.1. Lineage (NCBI taxonomy): Eukaryota > Metazoa > Echinodermata > Echinoidea > Temnopleuroida > Temnopleuridae > Temnopleurus > Temnopleurus reevesii. Next base: position 23,538 of record BQKZ01004007.1, read on the forward strand.
AAGATGAAAAAAAACACCAATTATTTTCAAGTTTCCATTACAATGCACAGGAAGGTAATTCAGCATTTTCATCCTGTGTTGTACTCAAATTTTGAATAGGCAACACAGCCAACAGTCTGGTTGAAACAGCTTCATCTGCAATATGTGACAAGTGTATTTAATCATTGGATGTCTGTAACAGTTGGGTATCTGAATCTGGACTACAAAGTACAAATTCAGTAGAATATCCGGATATATCATTTTAATTTTTAGAATTCTCCTTTCAACTTCAAGAAGATGACAGTAAATTCTGAATTTCTTCAAAATTATGCTATAGCTGATAATGATTCAAATATTTTATCTAACTTTCTAAGATTAATCAACATTGATCAAAGATGCCATGGCCAGATTATCCCAAAGGGCCAAACCAAAGCTAGGTCTAAGTTAAACAAAACCGTGAAAACAGTGAGTTAGCTAACGACAATGTTACTCGTTAGGCCACCTGCACAAACACGGCCGTATCAACTAAAGAGAAGAGACAAGAGTCAAAGAATTAAGCCCTATTTGTCTTGTCTTGTCTTGTCTTGGTTGAGTCGGCATATGCATAATGCAGACTAGCTGTACTCCGCCAACTTCTTGGATTTATTTTGATGAGAACGCCTGGCAAGACGGATGCTATTTACTTGGCATTTTGATTCTTTAATTTTGATTTGAAAGAGTTCAAGCCCAAGGGCAAGGAATTGATTGTTGAGATGTCGATCATTAAATTGTTGATTTTCTTGTAAAATATAGGCTACTCTATTCTACCTCAAAATATTCAAATATTTTCAAACAGAACGATAGAAGAGATATGAACGAGAACATTATGAAGTTATTCCATATTTTCTTGTTCAATTTCAATTAAAACCAGGCAAATACCCTGCCAGATTCTATCCCAGTCCCACATGCTTCGAATAACGTCATGTTAATTTCACACCCTCATTCTGCATAATAAGTTGACAGATAACCAGTTTGATGAACGTCAATAAAGACTAAAACGGCCAAATTGAATATACTTACAACAAATAAACTCACCTTATGTTTCTATTTAAATTGAAACGTCATGTTTTCTCCCAATTCCTTATCCCTATTCCGTCCCGCAAAAAGGCTCGCTGCAGTCGCGAGCAAGCCGTCGTCGTCAAGTGGGTTGCTATGTGTATAGCGCCATCTCACGACGAAACAGCC
>BQKZ01004007.1:26096-31096 GCA_036244855.1 Temnopleurus reevesii
ATTCAAGGATGCCCAGCACAGGTGGAAATAATAACTTTGAAAATTCATAACTTTTGAACGGATTATCCAATTTTCCTCAAATTTTCACAGTTTGTTCATCTGATTTTTCTTCATTTACTGACCGTACATTATTGTCTGGGTGTAATTCCCCTTTAATCTTGCCCCCTTCCCCAAACAAAGTGTACAATAAAAATAATAAAAAATAATGTGAAAAATGATAAACACAAGAGTCATTGGTGTGTTTGTTCCTACAAAATGTATTTTCACATACATCCAAATAGCTGAATATTTATACTACTCGAATGACAAAAATAATTTATTTCTTTATTTACAAGAAAGAATATGATGTAATATATAGCGCAGTTTACTGTTTACTGATGATGATACAAAAATGAAATAAAACTTGCTTGATTTTCGCTTCAGATAATAATAAAATATGCGCCTTCAATATACCTGTATTTGTAATGAATTCAAATATACAATTTTTTTAATTTAGCATGGAGAATATATAAAAACATAACTATATAAATGTTACATTTCTGCAAATAAATATAATCATAACAAAATAATAAGAAGAATAACATGACATGCCAAATGTTAAGATCTGTTGACTTTAATGTGGAGAGATGCCATTCATTAATGTCCGAATGTTGACAAAATGTTGTTCACTGTGCTGCGACAACAAGAAGCGAACAGGATTTTCATTTGTTCTTTCATAAAATAATAATTACCAAAATTTCAAATAGGCGTATAGGTATAATTATTAGCCCATTCCTTTATAACCTTATTCAGATATTTAGAAAATGCGTGTGTTTCTCCCTATTCTGAAACATCAACAATTTCTGATACAGATGTGATTTTATTACCCCTTTATTGGAGAACATAAAATGACATCATCCCCATTCATTTTCTGTGAACTACTTGAAAATTGATGGCCTAAAACCGGAGACTGGAACAAGAAAACTTTCACTTGCAACGTGAAGTGTGTACCATTTCAATATTATTTTTTCAAAAATTTGCACATTGAACAACATCTCATATGTCAATACTCTTCATTATCCCACTATTCTATTACCACAATGCATTTCTAAAATACTGGTTACTAGGGAAAAGGTTAAATACTAAGGTTTGATGCACTATCCACATTACTGTATGGTCTTTCATGAAAGGAACTATTTCAGGCGAAATAAATCAGCTCCATTTGCCAAATTGGCAATACTGTACCGAAATTTATCTTTACTGATTCAACTTCCACCCCCAAAGTAAACTAAACAAAGACTTTAACTCAATTGATTGTCCAAAAATTGAAAACAAATTCCATTATGCTTTTGTTTTGTGTTGCAAATTTTAAAGATTCTATACTCATTTTTCATTAAAATTTCTAACCAGTAAGGTAACTGCTCGGTCAAACTGGAAACATTTACATTCTCAAATATCACATCTTCAAATCTATTTTGCTCCAAAATTAACGACCCTGTGTCGCAGCATGTGTATGTCTTATCATTTGAACTAATGATATTATATGGGCATATCATGATACAATTTTTCTAAGGAGAAAATAAGAGAAAAGAAATTACTACAAATACATTAATTAGCACAACACCTCATTAAATCTTGAATACAATTGTCTGATTTAACATTCAGCAAATTATTTTGTCGGATTATATATGTAGAAGCTATTTGAAAGATTTTTGTTTGTCTTCCAACATAGTTATTTGCACTTTTCCCAATTAATCTCGAAATCTGCTATCTAAAATTCTTGCCTGAAGCCCAAATACATACACATTAGGCCTACACTATTACATACATGTATATTAAAGTAAAAAGCACAGTAAGCAGATCTATTTCTAGTTTGAAAAAAAAAAAATAACCGTGAAATCATTCAATACCCCTTAGACACATGCATGCAATATGCAAATATAAGAACTGCATCATTACATAAGTCGCTTCCGATTTCAATATCAATACAAAGGCACATTGAAATGGTGTTCGACTTAATTCTTCTGTAAGAGATATTAATCTGTGAACTACAAAATAATATAAAGTGTCAATAAAATAATCATTTGAGAAAAATTCAAAGTCCTCTGTAAATTATGTCATAATGATAATGATGATGCTTTAGCTTTTCAATCATTAATATTGCAATTGGTAATTTTTTCCATGACTCCAACATGTTAAGTGTAATTTCGATTTTTGGTATTTTTGGTATTTCACATATATTCCATAAGTGGAAATATACTTGTAGTTATAATGAAGTACAATAATTATGTCATAGAGTAAAATACAAAGAGTGAACAGACACCAATGAAATGTCACACTTAAAATTTTCTGGAATTACTGAAGTTTGAGGTTCCTACATTTCTTACATAAAAACAAGAAATATGGAGAGAAAGTAAGGGGCAAAAGGAATGGTTAAAAATGAAGATCATAAATGGCAGAATATATCTTATACTCATAAACAAAATTAATCTTACCAAACTCTATTCCTCATTCTGGATACAAATAATTGATCTGGAATAATCAATACCAAAACATCTAACTAAATTCACACTTTTTAACATAACTATTGCAAATAATTATTTGTAACAATAGCCTCTATTTCACTTTATTCCATTGAATTTCATCTAAGATTTAATATCAAAGATCTGCTATCTTGTCCCAATTTTGAATTATCATGTGAGAGGTATAACTGCTTGCTTTGCACATAATTTGCCCATACACAAACTTTACAGCTATATTTCCATCTGAGAGTGCTCATCTGTGTTAGTCATAAATAATATTGCTGAGGGGAGTTTCACCAAGTCATTCTTAAAGTCAAGTATCACTTTAAGAAAGAATGGAGCATGGTTTATGTACGTTATACTCATAACATTCACAATCCACAGCACAAGAAGCGATCACCAGTCTTTCTATAATCATGTTTAGCCCATTGACAACTGAAGTGTTTAATACATAGAGACGTTGTGCAGGGTGTACCCGGTTCCAGTAGTCATTGAATAAAGTAAGTCTTGGTGAAACAGACAGTGTTGGCCGGGTAAAACATCCAACAGAGATGATTAAGCACATATGTGAATACAAGAGCAATCTTCATCAGAAATATTAGTTGCCTACACGTACCTTGGCGAAATTCATGTCTTAGCAACCATCTCCCTAAAGTGACAATCTGTCTGTCATTTTTGCTTCAATTGCTTCCTCTGAATAAACTTGTCTACCGAAGAATCTGTCTACTGAGGTCACATATCTAAATGGGTCACTTTTTCTCCTTTCCTTTTATAAGTGACCATAATACACACATCTGACTTTCCTAGTTGGCTTTTCAATGTAAGAAATAGGCTTTTTTGTTTATGTGCGTGATGTAAGTTTATAAAATTTTGTCAGAGTGCAGACGAGAGGCATCTGTTCTATGGTGTCATACAGATATGAAGAACAAAACTGATTTACACCTGTATGTGTAGAGATCTATATCAAGCTCAAAATCAATCAAAAGATTGTAAGACCGATTCTGCTTCAATACAAGTCTACCTGTCCATTGTAACATGGGATGATGATGATGATGATGGGATTACTGGAAAAACGTCATCTAAATCTCAAGAGACCCATCCTCTACTGCAACACCTGGCTATATACGTGAGATTTGATCCAAATATATAATTGTCCATACACCATAGGATCTGAAATATGCATAAGGCCCAGTCTACAACAATACAATTCCAACTGGTAGACCTGATCTTCATCTAATCTATTTAGGTCTAGCACATTGACCCGGTATACATCTTTTCAAACTAAATTATAGAACCTCTGGCACACATGGTCGTCATCTATACCAATGACCTAGTTGCACAATGCGAAAAACTAAGTCTACAGCAATGAGTCCATCTGATAGACCTGGTCTTCATCTATTTAGATCCAGTTTTTTAAACCTGTTGTACATCTGTTCAGACTACATTGTAGACCATCTGGCAGACCTGTTCTTTATCTATATATGTAGGTCTAACCAATGACCTAAATGCACAATGCATAAGACCAAGTCTATAAAAATACAAGTCCAGCTGCTGGACCTGGGCCCCGTAACATAAAGGTTTGCGATTAATCGCTATTTGATTTTGTGATTGATTGCAAACTTTAGTACATGATTTGCCATGGATTAGCAATTGATCGCAAACCTTTATGTTACGGGGCCCTGGTCATCATATAATTAGGTCCAGTATTTAGACCTAATGCATACCTTTCAGGTTGCACTGTCGACCAACTGGCAGGCTGGGTGTTAATCTATATACCCGCAGGTCCAACCAATGTCCAATTTCCAGAATGCATAAGATTAAGTCTATTCCAATACAAGTCTATCTTCTGGACATGGTCTTCATCTAATATGATAGTTCACCAAATGTGCCATCTGCAAAATGCACTGGACCAAGTCTACAGCAATACAAGTCCATCTATCCCTCATGGAATTCAAACCTAGATCTGGTCTATATCATTTCGGCTACGCTCTACTGCACATTGCTGAGTATTCTAAGGCAAGATGTGGATGAAGGCCACAAGACGTGGTCCTGGTCTAGTGTCATCGCATTCCTGATCCCGGAGAGGCAACCTGGACCAGCTTCTTCATGGCTGGTTTCTGCCCAAACCATGATGTCTGTGGATAGGACATAAAAGAAAAGAAAATCACTGATGTAAATGATTCAACGTAATAAATTATATTCTTGTTTAAGTGCAGTCACACGTGAGTATTTTAGTATTTTTTATTTTTCACAGTGTTTGATTATTTTCTGTTGCCCTTTTTCTTTATTTACTTCAATGTCTTTCTTTGCAGCATAACAAATCACATTGATTTTTCTCCAGCAGTGAACCTGTTTATGTGGTATTCACTTCACCTTTTACAAACAACTACAGTACTTGGTAACTAGTTTGCATGCAATATTCTTTTGCTACATTGTACGTCTCACATGCCTTTCAAGCCTTACATGCTTAAAGGTAGAAAAATACATTTGCACACATTA
>BQKZ01004007.1:36096-53016 GCA_036244855.1 Temnopleurus reevesii
ATAATAACCTTACCTGATTCCTGTCTTTTGATGAGTTGTTCTTTCTCTTTGACCGATGCATGAAGAATTGATAACTGTTCCTTCTGCCTCGATATCAGATTCTCTGTTTCCTGAGTCTAAAAGAAAGTAGATTGAAGAAGAAAAATGTTTACATCATGGAAAATGAACAAAATCATCAAAATCAAATTCAAATTACTAAAATATCTAGAACCTGGAATCTAGATAAGTTATCATATCTAAATTACTGGGCTCTTGCCTTTGAGGAAGTGTAGGAAGATGTAGTGGTTCTGACTCTCGGCTTTCATCCAGAGGGTCGTAGGTTTGAACCCCACCCATGGTGTTAACTTCCTAAAAAAATGGTTCAAGGACTTGGACATCAGGTGGAAGGAAATCATTTGAAAAAAGGATAACAAAGTGATTCATTTGTTTTGACTTATAGTAGTCTTTGCAAGGAGGAACAAAGTACTGAACATTTTGAAATAAAACAAAAATTGATCATTATTTTTTTTCAAATCATCACTCATTAGTCCATTTCTGATAAGAGAATCTACCCCATTTGGTCGTGGGATCAAAGCCTAGCCAAGCTACTCCAGAGACTTATAAATATGGGACTATTTGCAATCCTGCCAGAACATGATATAAACTATTTTCGAAAAATTAAGCTGAACGCAAATTCAATGGTCCTATGTAATGCTATTCAAATCGGAACTGGCTTGCGATTGTTGTGTCCGCACAGTTGAATACACAGTGTACGGTTCTATTGTCTGTGGCCCACTTAACTTTTGGGAAATAGTTTATATCGTGTTCCAGGCACTGGGGATGCAAGAATGGAGGATGGTAATAACATTTTCTTCTACGGGTCTAGCGCCTAGACTCATAGCTAAAGTGGTTACCCTGGGTAAGTTATATCTAGTAATAACAAAAACTCACCACTGTCTGAACTGAATTAGCACTTGCGATGGCACTCTCTAATTCTGTCTCCAGTCTGTTTTTCTTTGAGTCAGCCGATGAAAGAGATTTCTAGGAAATAAAGTACAAATTGAAAGAATTAATTATGAAAGAGCATTAGTTTTACTCATACAAATAGGTTTCCAGAAATGACCATATCAGACACAATTTTACACAAATTGCAATGAATTAAAAATGAATATACAGAGTGCAATTCCTCAAGTATATCTAACATAAACAGAATTTGTGAACTTATTTTATATTCCTATTCAATAGACCATATGCCTATTTATTCATTTTAATGGAAATATTGGTCAAAATTTGTTTTCTATATTAAAACCTCCACCAGGTTTATTTGAGGCACATTTTGATAATGCTATCATACAGGCATCTCAACCCAGAAAACAGAGGAAGAGGAATGGTTTGCTGAAACAGATGACAGAAACCTTGTTTCCCATCGTACTATGTCGTAGAATTATAGAGAAAGGTTGGAAATCTAATTTGAAATGGCCTAAAATCTCTCTAAAAATAGTCAAAAGCACCTTGAGCACTCCGCAGAGTGGATACATGAACGTGCGCTATATAAATTGCATCTATTATCATTATATTATTCTTTTCTCAAAAGGATACAGAGAAACTAATTTGAAATGGCCTTGAGAACTTTCTTAAAAATTGTCCAAAATTCATAATCTTTCTTCCAAATTGCAGGAGGTGTGTCATTCTTTTCATGAGATTTGACCCAAAATGAAGAAATATATGAAAAATATTTGTGTTCTACCTTTAATCTCTCCATCTCTTCTTCAAGAAGTGAAACCTGATTTTCATGCTCGATCTCTTTCTCCAAAAATTCTTCATTTATTGAATCTAATCTGGCCTGTGAATGAAAAAAGAGATAGATATCTAGAATCAACGAACATATAAATACAAACACATACATGTACAATGATTCTGCCATGAAAAAAATGATGATCAATTATTGGGATGGAAATTACTATGATAATTCTTCCTATATCGCATATAGCCGATATCACCCGATATCACCTTGTGATATCGATATCACACATTTTGGCTTTGGCACGCTCACTTCCAGGATAAAGCGCGCGCCATCTTGATTTCACTGTATACTATCTACGAAATTTCAATCTACGATCGTCGCCGAATAATTTGCAATTTTAATACATATCCTCCACGGTCAAACATGGATAGACCCGATGACGAATTTCAACGAATGTCTGTGTCTCAATAGAAGGACTTTCTAACTCTGAGAAATGTTCTTTTCTCCGAAGGAGATTTTTTCCAATCTCCACGCTGTTGCGGGTTAATTGGAAACTTCACCCAAGTCACGGATCTCATCCATGGGTATTTAGCGTAATTCCTTTGTTTTGCGTCCAGCATTGGGCCGCTTCGCAAAAGAACCCAATAAACAATAAATGCAGATATGACAGAAAAATATATAAAATGTTGCTTTTATTCGCAAAAATCGATGAAAAAATATGACACTACAAGCCGCTGACGAAGTTTACCGTAGAAAGCAATACAGTTTTGAAAACGCGCAAATGTTATCGGAAGTAACTGTGCCAAGAATCTGGGCCGAAATAATTAGTGCGCCGCATGCGTTCAGATTTGGAGAGCTATATGGGATAGGGAGAATTAAAATGATCACTATAATGCTGATGATAAGATGAGGATGATGTTGATGAAGATGATGATGATGATGACGATGACGATGATGATGTTGGAGATAATGTTGGTGATGATGTTGGTGATTATGATGATGATGGACATGGTGGGATTAAGGTTATGATGGTGATGATAATTGTGATGGTGATCATGATGATATAGAAGCATTAGGAGGAAAATGAGTGTGAGGTAAAGGAGAAGGAGGAAGAGAAAAAGAGAGAGAAAGAGTAACGATGAGGATGGTTAGACAATGATGTTAAATATGATGGTGAAGATGAGGCTTACAACACAGCAGGATCAAGATAATATCTATGATTATGAAAACAATGATGGTGATAATAATAATACAGATCATCAGTTTCAATAACTACATGTACCTACACTATCAGTAAGCTCAATCTCCTAAATCATGCCAAACAACACTTACCAATTTATGCTCTGATTCGCTCTTGTCAAAATCCCGAGCCGTTTCCACAGCGACCACCTTTGACTCTAGGGCTGCGACCTTGTCCTGGAGTTGCTTCTTAGATTCCATGAACTGCCTCTTGACCTGTGTCAGCTGCTGATGAGCCACTGCAAGTTCTGCTTCATTCACTTCTTTCTACAATCAAACCAATAGACAAAGATTCCAACATCACAAAATAGATCATTAGTTCGAGAAGACATTATGAGTTCACTGGTGATATTGCCACATCAAAGTGGTATAGAAACAACTCAGATTTGCAGTATAGATATTGAAAGTCACAGGGAATCATTTTATTTTTCACATTTGATTAGCAGTTTCAGACAATAAGGAAATATTTTCAATACTTTGAATGTGCAGTTCTATGTGAAAAACTTGCGACACAAAACACACTTTTTATAGCAATCCTGCTGAAACGCATAGCAAAGTGCGATGCAATACCAGGAAAATTATTCCCTGTTGGTATACATACTAAAAATTCTGGAATATTGATTATATCAAAATTAACATGTGAACAGCCAAACAGCTGAACGATATGCATTCTCATGGGAGAAACCATGATAATTACAAATTATTTTGTCAAGTTATTCCTCTGACATTGAATCTACATAACAGTAAACCTCATTAATATTTCGGCAGGTAAGCAGCACTAGCTAGATGACGTTTTGAATTCATAAGGAGTTGATCTTATGCAAACCAATCAAAATCAAAATGAGAACAACTGACCATTAAAAAACATCTGGACCAAGTTTCTCCATAATAATAGATTGATTGATTAATTGCTTAGGGTTCAATGACACTATCACCACAATGTGTCATATAAGTGTCAAGCTTATGAGTTTGAAAAATAATTAAGGTAACTACATTCCCTGGAAAAAGTCCCTACTCCTTTTGAACATGAAAGCAGGTTCTTTAACATGCAAATTGTGTTGCTCTCCTTCACATGGGACGCCGTCTATGATAATAAAAACAATCTATTTGAATACATTGTAGAGAATTGAGCAGATTTTAACCACATTCAAAACAAATATTGACATTCATTGCATATATGACATATGGGGTGTACCTGTGCTTTCAGTTGTGCCTCCTTCACCATGCCTTCATGCCGTAATGAGGTGCTTTCTTTCTGATTCTCCTCGAGCCTGCGCTTCACTTCTGAGATTTCACTTCTGAGTTGATTCTGAGCCGATTCTGCCCTGTTTAAGCTACTCCTGTGCTCCTCTGTGTCGTCAGATATCTTTGTGTTGAGGTGCTCAATCTATGGAACCAACCAACAAAATTAATTACATATTACATGGGACTGGCTGCCTGAATCATTCAAGATATGAACATTTCTTCCTCAATAATAATACTTTCCTAATTTCAATTCTGAGTTAGTTTCTAGGCCGATTCTGCCCTGTTTAAGCTACTCCTGTTATCCTCTGTATCGTCGGATATCTTTGAGTTCAGTTGCTCGATCTGTATAACCAACAAACAAAATTTATTATATATGAGACTGGATGCCTGAATTATTTGAGATGTGAAACTTTCTTTATAAATCATGAAACTTTCTTCAGCAACAGTTTTTGATCAGAATTTTGATTCTGAGTTGATTCTGTGTCGATTCTGCCCTGTTTAAGCTACTCCTATGCTCCTCTGTATCATCAGATATCTTTGTGTTGAAGAGCTCGATCTATGGACCAAACCAATCAAAATTTATTATATATGGGACTGGATGCCTGAATCATTCAATACCGGGTGTATATCAAAACAAATTTCAGCAACAGTTTTGGATCAGAACTTTTGCTTCTGAGTTGATTCTGTGCCGATTCTGCCCGGTTTAAGCTACTCCTATGCTCCATTTTATAGTCAGATATCTTTGTGTTAAGGTGTTCAATCTATGGACATATCCAACAACATTTATTATATAAGGGACTGGATGCCTGAATCATTCAAGATATGAAACGCTCTTCATCAATAATGAAACTTTCTTCAGCAACAGTTTCTGATCAGAATTTCTGCACAATTTAAGCTTCTCCTGCATTCTCCGGTGTCTGCCAATATCTTTGGGCTGAGGTGCTCAATCTGTGGAACTGACCCAACCAAATTGATTATACATGGGAATAATAGCTTGAATCTTCTTGCTGCTTCGTTCATAAACATGTTCTCTGATTTTCATGTACTTGCAAAGTTTCTAAATTTTTCCATTTGAATTGAATGTTTACCTGTTTTTCAAGACTTGTAATTTTTTCACTGGATTCAGTTCGGTCAGCAGTCAGCTCTTTCCTCGCTTCATCTAGCCTTTGCTCCAGGCTATCTCTCTATAAAGAAAAAGTTACAAAAACATCTACATGATTAAAATTGTTCAAAATCATGAAGTAACATGTACATAGAAGTTGTTATAAGCAAAGTTGATGGGTTATATCAAGTGTTAACAAAAATCAACTTTCCCCATGGTAATACAATGGGCTAGCCTCAACAAGAGGACCAAGATTTTGCTTTTAAAATGCTTCTGAATATTTTGCAGTAAGCTTTGATGTTGGCTGAATTATAGAAGGGCTTCTTAGAGGCTACGACACAGAGAGGATTATAAATCCGAAGCATCAGACTCATAAACTTTGGTGAACTTTTGTTTTTTCCGAAACATTTATCATCTGGCTTGCCATTCCTTGAGATTTGTGTGAATGAGAATTCCTAAAATTCCTTTCAATGACATCAACCCATAATTTGCCACTACCATGCACCTTTTACCTTTAACAAATTGTGGAACGAACCAACACTGGGTTTACTTGTTCTAGGTTTCCAACATACCTCTGACTGAATAGCCCTCATCCTGCGACAGTCCATTGTCCAGTAATCTCTGTTTTAAGGTCAAGACTTTCTCATTTAATTGATGACCAAGCTGCGTCTCCGGGTCCGAGATATTCTTCTTGGCCTTATAAGATCAGGCCCTATAATCTCTTTCTGACACCCCCATTGAAATATTGTGCAACCGACCCTGGCTTTACTTGTTCTGTATTTCTAACATACCTCTGACTGAATGGCTTTGACATGGTCGTCCTGTGACAGTCAATTGTCCAATAATCTCTGTTCTAGATCAATACAATGTACCTTCAATTTCCTTTTAAAAGATGATGACCAAGCTGCGTCTCTGTCTGAGATATTCTTCTTCACCTGATTGGATCAGGATCTAGAAACTCTTTCTTACACTATCCCCCCTCCCCATTGAAAAATTGTGGAACCAACCCTGGTTTTTTGTTACTTGTTCTATGTTTCCCACGTACCTCTGACTGAATAGCTTTCACATGGTCATCCTGTGACAGTCCGTTGTCCAGTAATCTCTGCTCTAATGTCAATGCAATGTACCTTCAATCTCCTTCAGATGATGACCAAGCTGTGTCTCTGTGTCCGAGATATCCTTTTAGCCTGATTGGATCAGGATTTAGAATTTTTTCTTACACTATCCCCCCTCCTGATTGAAAAATTGTGGAACCGACTCCCTGGTTTTACTTATTCTATGTTTCCAACGTACCTCTGACTGAATGGCCTTCACATGGTCATCCTGTGATAGTCCATTGTCCAGTAATCTCTGTTTTAAGGTCGAGACTTTCTCATTTAATTGATGACCAAGCTGCGTCTCTGGGTCAGAGATATTCTTCTTGGCCTTATAATCTCTTTCTGACACCCCCTCCCCATTGCTATATTGTTGGACCGACCCTGGTTTTACTTGTTTTATTCATTCAACGCACCTCTGATTGAATGGCCTTAACATGGTCGTCCTGGGACAGACCATTGTCCAGTAATCTCTGTTCTAAGGTCAAGACTTTCTCCTTTAGATGTCCAAGCTGCATCTCTGTGTCCGAGATATCCTTTTGGCACTAATAGGATCGGACCATAAAATCTCTTTCTGACACCCCCATTGAAATATTGTGGAACCGACCCTGGGCGGTGTTTCACCAAGATAAGAAAGACTTTAAGAACGACTTCACATTGGACTGGAAGGGATACCAGTCGATCTTAAAGTTGTTCTTAAAGTCTTTCTTATCTTGGTGAAACACCACCCAGGTTTTACTTGTTCTATGTTTCCAACATACCTCTGACTAATAGCTTTCACATGGTCATCCTGTGACAGTTCATTGTCCAGTAATCTCTGTTCTAAGGTCAACATCTTCTGCTTTATGACTGAACTGTCCTTTTTACCCTGATGAGATCAAGCCCTAGAATTTTGTTTCNTTCACCATGCCTTCATGCCGTAATGAGGTGCTTTCTTTCTGATTCTCCTCGAGCCTGCGCTTCACTTCTGAGATTTCACTTCTGAGTTGATTCTGTGCTGACTCTGCCCGGTTTAAGCTACTCCTATGCTCCTCTGTATCATCAGATATCTTTGTGTTGAGGTGCTCGATCTATCGATACAACCAACACAATTTATTATAAATGGGACTGGATGTATGAATCATTCAATATATGAAACTTTCTTCAGCAACACTTTCAGATCAGAATTTTGCTTCTAAATTGATTCTGTGCCGATTCTGCTCTGTTTAACTCTTTGGCTACGGCATGCTGCTCACAGTGGCGCTATAGAATAGTACATATTGTACTGCAAGCCACTGTCAGCGGCTACATGTAGCTGACGTCACTGTAAACAAACAAGGATATATGGGGATCCAACAATGAAGCTTGCATAGAATATACTGTACGCTAATCTGCATGACCTCTGACCTTGTTTCGAGCCGGTGAGAGCAACATGACATTTACTCAATCTATGGAACCAGTGCAATTAAATCTCTTATACATGGGAATGGAAGCTTAAATCTTCTAGCTGCCCCATTCATACACAAGTCTACTAATTTTATAGTACTTGTAAATTCCTTTTTTTTTTCATTTGAATTACACGTTTACCTGTTTTTCAAGACTTGTGATTTTTTCACTGGATTCAGTTCGGTCAGCAGTCAGCTCTTTCCTCGCTTCATCTAGCCTTTGCTCCAGACTGTCCCTCTGTAAAGAAAAAAGCAAGGAAAACAGTTAAATGATTAAAGTTGCTTACCATCTCAACATTAAGAAGTATCTACCTTAAAGCATATCTGACGTTGAGAAATAGAATTTGTGTATCATTTTTAAGTACATAAAATGTACCTACAATAACGTTATCTGACATAATATAGATAAGGTGTTAGAAGCAAAATAAACGCCTCGCTCACGATCGACGCATGCAGCCTAATCCCGGGTGAGGCTTCGTACGTGGCTCCTTGAATGCGTGAATTGTTCTCAGTTTCTAACATACCTCTGACTGAATAGCTTTCACATGGTCATCCTGTGACAGTCCATTGTCCAGTAATCTTTGTTCTAAGGTCAAGACTTTCTCCTTTAGATGTCCAAGCTGCATCTCTGTGTCCGAGATGTCCTTCTTGGCCTGGAGGGAGAAGGGATAGGCATATGAAATGTAGGTTAAAGTGAACAGAAGCGACAATAAATTAATTAAATCCTATCAACATTGTATGAACTTGAATCGATTTTAACAGTGTGATGTAAAATATGTCTATAGAGGCCACCTGTCTACAGAGGCCATCTACGGTACAACACATTCATTGAAAAGAAATTTTGCATTGAAGAACCTGTCTATAAAGACCATACATGTATGTATACAGAACCCATCTATTTACATAGTGGCCACCTATATTATATCTATTTTTAACAATTGTTGCGCTCTTAAACAATCTCTTCATATAGCTCACTAGTCAACAGTGGTCAATAATTTTGACCAGATCCCTAGGCGACCACTATAGACAATTTTGCTGTTAGTTTATGCATTTAATCCAAGATATCAACTTTTCAGGGACTTTCAAACAATAAATTGAATACCTCAAGCTCATGACATCAAACAATCTTTTTTTAAAACAAAGAACTCAGTCATATTTTGAAGATCATGAAATACATGTATATTTAGAGTCACTTTTGACAACTTAACTATTCCTTAACATTACACACAATTCTCCGTGTCGCATATAGCTCTCCGAATCTGAACACATGCGGCGGACTGGTTATTTTGGCCCAGATTCTTGGCACAGGTACTTCTGGTAACATTCGCGCGTTTTCAAAGGTGTATTGCTTTCTACGGTAAACTTCGTCAGTGGCTTGTATCGGCAGTGTCATATTTTTTCATCTATTTTTGCGAATAAAGGCATCATTTTACATATTTTTCTTTCATATCTGCATTTATTTGTTATATGGGTTTCTTTTGCGAAGCGGCCCAATGCTGGGCTTCCGACGCAAAATGAAGAAATTACGCTAAGTACCCATGGATTGAAATTTCTTAGATAGAATACAGTGAAATCCAGATAGCGCGCGCTTTATCCCGGAAGTGAGCGTGCCAAAGCCAAAGTGCGTGATATCGATATCACAAGGTGATATCGGATGATATCGGCTATATGCAATAGGGAGAATTATGAATATGTTTAAAACACAATATCAACATAATATGTTGGAATTTATACACTGTAATTTCCAATGAATTTCATTTTCTGCTTTCCTAAATTTCATCTTCGGGCACACAATTATATGTTAGTGTCATATGAAGTGGTAATACTTTTGATGATCTCTAACAAAAATCAACATACCATATCGCTATAACAGCTCAAACATGCATCTATTACAGCAAAGAAATATGTAGCTGAAATGTACAAACGGTTTTGAATTTCACAAAACACATGCTTGCTACTAATGACTACACAACGTACTTTCACACTACAAGTATCATAAAAATTAATCTAAAGAGTCTGTAGAATTCTAGAACCAATACCTGGTATATATACAATCTTGGCTCATACAAAAAAAAATGAGCACAAATTATTTTGACAAATTCTTTTGTGCTCCTGTTCGGGAAAGAAAAGTGTAATGTTTGAATTTAATTTGTATTATAAATCTCTTTTCATCTGCTCACATACATGTAGTCTTCATCTACAGTATTATTTTACAGTGATTAACCCAAATTAATTCCCGTCAACATTTTTTGGTCTAATTTTAATTCTAAAGCGCATTAAGGCATGTATAATTATCCCTGTGGAAGTATCCAATGTATGTTTTAAGTTCACAAACCACCATGGATAAAAGTATACTACTTATTACATGTAGATTCATGTTAGATTCTTATACATTAATAAATCCATCATTCACTCTTGGCTCATTGGTTATGAAAAAAGGCATCTTGTAAGCACTAACTATTTATAACATAACGTGGTTCCTAGCTGGAAAACGTAAGGCATAACAGTTTATTTATGTTAGTTTTATATTGACTACAGTTGAATTATTAAAATATTACAACATTGATTCTATTCTTGGCCGTCAAATCTGTTAGTTATTCTTATCACCAATACAGGTACAAAATACATACACTATATGGATACTATATTCTACCTGATTTCTAAGAATTTCACTGTTGTGTTTGAGCAGATCATACGCATCCTCTTGGTGGTCTAGTTTCTCTTGCAGTGTGACAACCTGTGCCGATGTCTTGGGAAAGCAGCAGAAAGAACTTTCATTCTCAAATATTTTTAAAAATGAGTTTTAGCTTGTTATAAAGCATTGTTTGAATAAATATGATTTGATGGAATGATGCTAAGGGTCATGATAAAATATAAACTTGATGAATTAACGAGCCAACATTGGAAGAGTATATTTGAATGGATTAGTAATTTTAAATTGAATGCAATGCACCACCCATATGCATGTATGAAAGCTAAGATAGAATGTTTGTTAGTATTTAATAGAAAAATCTTTGCATAAAATGAATGCTAATATGAGTAATGGGATGATTAAATAGTCTTAAAAAGAAAATCCAATGAAATAATAAAATGAAATTATATTGAAATTTTAAAAGGAAAATTTGCATAACAAACAAAGTATGTGACTTTACTCTGAGCATGTGTATTGTGCATGATTTCAAGAGAATACAAGGAAATTCCTTTAAATGTCTTTGGAATATAAACTGATATTTCAGACATACATGTATTTCAGACATACTTTAATCAAGTTTACAAACATGGAGCAGGTGCTTGGAGTAAAAAATAACCTGACATACAATGTAGCGATAGGCACACTGCCATACTACGGAATTGCAGGTACATGTAGACACTTCAGAGTTTGTTGCTGAATCAACACTGTTCTAATCCATAAATTTTAGACCCCTCTTCCATTACTGCATAGCAGAAGCGCAGTGATGTTTTGCATGTACTGTATGCAATTATCAATCGTCACTTGGCCCAGCAAATTGGTCTTTCAAGCAATCTTTATAATATGCAGGTACATATGGAGCTTATTTTCTATAATTTAATGTCATAGTACCAAGAATGCGTTATATATTTTTTCATGTATTTCATTTCAATCATTTCAATCTGAAGCCATGATGTTGAATAACCTAAATTTTCCCCATAAATACCATGATACATAGGGAATTTACATTTTTGTTGCGTTACGATGAAGGGGGGGGGGGGAGGGGCTGGAATACACTGTAAATGTAGATATATGACTTTAAAAATGTGCTGCATATACACATGGACGTGTTTTAGGCTTTGGATTATATTATGAATGGATTCATGAATGGAGCCGAGGAGGCCAGAAATGTATCCATTCAGAATGAACGATGTAGGCTGTTTTGTTACTGTTACAGCTTTCCACTTCATTGAAGAAAAGCAGGTAAATTATACAATGTATGTAAACTGTCACTAATAATATGGGTTATCTCTGTGAACGATTTACACAGAGTACACTGTACATCAAAGTGTTCAGCTGGGTTGAGAGTACTTAGCACAACATTGATGAAGTGATTGCTGAAGGAAATCTGCACAACACTTAAGAGTCAGATTTGAATGAATGATGATTAACAGACACAAGCCAGACCAAACACCATGATGATTTCCAATGTTATTAAACTGGGGTATGTTTCAAGAAAGTTGTAATCAATTGCAAATCAGTTGCAAAGTCACAAAGCCAATCTGATGCAATCATGTTCCAAGATTTCTGAAGGACAGTACTTTGATTGAAAAGTGCGGATTAACTGCAACTTGCAATCAATCAAAAGCATCTTGCCACACCCGATAAAACAATTAGTAAAATAATCCTAAATGAGATATTTACTGTATAACAGCCCAAATAATATTCGTTCTTAAATGTCTAAAATATTCCAGATTAGTTTGTATGTGTATTTCTTGCTTCAAATTCTAATGTCAGTTGTTATTTCTTTTTTCCTCAAATTCTTCTTTCTTTTCTCCTACTTCTTCTACTTTTCCTTTCNGTAATTCAAGATGATACACCATGACAAATGAAAATGAATTGCAAGATGCATTTTTAAATGAAAAAAAGCAGTTATGATGAGTATTGCATTATCAGCCAAATACACGAATTTATAATGATGAATGAGATTTGAATATACAATGTATACAAACAAAGAAATTATGATTTGGTTATAATGGGCTGCCTAATAACTCAACAATGCATGCAGAGAATTGTAGAAAATAGTAAAGCAAAATAAACAAAGGCATGCAATATCAAGATTTTAAATCAAAATAGACATTCAACTGAAATCATACAAATATCAACAAAATAGAATTTTGAAAATTATGTTTGATCTTCAAAAACTAATTGTCTTTAATAAAGCATATCCAGTTTCAAAGGTTTTTTTTATCAATAATGAAAGCAGCTAGCAAGTTGAGAGATGACCTAATTCACATTCCCCAATTCATATCCTCCTAAACTTGGACATTTTAGGAAATGCCTAATAAAACTTTATTCAATTCTTTTTAATAAAATTTGCTGAGGTAAATGATAAATTACCATCAAGATATCAAAAGTTACATACACAGTGACTGATGTTTCGTGGAAAACAAGAAACAGATTAATCAAATATAGAAACACATACAAGAAATATTGGACCGAAAAACCTTTTGCACTGTTTTATTTGTTTATTCACAGTTTATTAATTTGCTGTTGGATATTTATGAAAATTATTCAAAATATGGATGAGAGGTTTGTAAAAATCACATCAATTGTTTCTCAATGAAGTGCAGACCTGCCAACCTTCCAGAATATAGATTTGGGATAGTAATTTTTATGTGAATAGGCAAACATGTAAACAAATTTTGTTTCTCATAAGGGAAAAAAATAAGACCAATTTTTGTTTGTCCTTTTAAGGGGGTGTTGTTCAAAATCAACTGCAAATCAAGTGCAACTTTTTAAATTGTTACACGCATTTTCAATCGCGCACGGTATTTAACAAGACGCGCATGATACATGTACAATGATTTTGATTTTGTACGTTCCGATCAACTGTAACTTGCGATCGATTGCAACTTTTGAACAACATCCCCTACCGGTAAGTCACTTAAGAAGTAAACAATGAAAATACAGTACATGTAATGAAATATCTCATCAATATTCCACAAGATTGGCAGCTCTGGAAAAGTGATTTTTCTTTTCTTGTTTGCACTAACCTCTTGATTTTCTTTGGATATACTGGTCATAGCTTCTTCCAGAGCTGCCTTCTCCTTGCCTAACTTGCGGATGAGATTTGATTGGTCCATTTTCTCCTTTGACAACTCATCTCTGTGGAAAGTGAATTACAAATATATGCATCATAGAAAAAATGTAATACATCAAACATCATTTTCAGTTATTTATTTTCATGTTACATTGTATTTCGATTCTGTGTGGTCATAGCTTCTTTGAGAGCTACCTTCTCCTTGCCTAACTTGCAGATGAGATTTGATTGGTCCATTTTCTCCTTCAACAACTCATCTCTGTGAAAAGTAAATAAAAAATACAGTGTATAACATATCAAACATCATTTTTGGTCATTTTTTTTTCAGGTTACATTGTATTTCAAATCTGTGTAGTCACAGCTTCTCTGGGAGCTGCCTTTTCCTTTCCCAACTTGCAGATGAGATTTGATTAGTCCATCTTCTCCTTCAACAACTCATCTCTGTGAAAAGAAAAATAACAAATATATGCAACTTACAGAATATAACATGCATCTAACATCATTTTCGGTTATTTTTTGTACTCTCACCCATTCACTTGTGGTAAATGCCATAAATATAAGCCCTCCAGCATATGTACAGAAACAGTTAAAATCTCTCCATTTTTTAAGCTCCTCTTATCTACATTACCCAAAGAGAGTTAGGGATCACTTTGTCATATTGTTTTGCTTCACTGCATATTCCCTTCTTAAGGTGTGCAGTGGAGCAAGAGACATCACATTACAACTGAAATGTGTGAAAATGACTCTAGTGTGTATGATAACATGCAAACATCATAATTTGGGGATATTTCCAAAAATAAACAGCCTCATATCAAAATTCCTATATATGCATTCGATTGCAATCTCTAACTTCTTTTGTGCAATGTATTTATGAACTGCAACACACATAAAAGATTTGTGTTCTTACAGTCACATGCTTGTTCAGTGTACTGCACTACTACCTAAGAAAATACATGCTGGTTTGCAGGTATATGTAGGCATACCTTTCTTTGGTTACTGGTGCTAAACTTGTCTGAGCACTTTGTGAATCCATCTCTCTGGTTAGAAACTGTCTTGTCTTTTCGGTAGGCTTCTCCATCGTGTGGTCAAGCTCTGCTTTGCATTTATGAGATGCCAATCATTTCAGAATATGCATTAGGTCAAAATCAAAATGTGAATATCGCAACAGCTGAACCAAATGTGTGCATGTCAGAGAAAACATGGTAACAATAGCCATACTCTCTTCCATGCACTTGTGGTGAAAGACTTAAATTCAAAATACACCTTATGCATATGTTCCTAAATGGTTGGCCTGTCTGCCTTCATGAAGCTTTTCTTGACTATTCACAAACTGTCTAACTACCCACTAACATGCATAACTCGCAGGTATGCATACCTTTCTTTGGTTACCGTTGATAGACTGGTCTGAGCGCTTTGTAGATCCATCTCTATGGCTGATAACTGTCTTGTCTTCTCTGTAAGTTTCTCCATTGTGTGGTCAAGCTCTGCTTTGCATTTATGAAGCTCCTCTTGACTGTTTACAAACTGTAACACGGATAAAACAAAACATTACCATATCTCATACACGACAAAGAGGGACAATCCTATTTTTTTTTTAACCCGTTCCAACAGTGTACGAGTACTACAATCGCCAAAATATCAGAAAGTTAAACGAAAAATGGAGTTTGGAATAGTAATGAAAATCATTTCCTTACCTCCATAATCATAATGCTTGGGAATGTCATTATTTCGAAACAAACAATGTTGTGTTCATTTCTGTTCATTTCAGTGTTCATTATTTAAGTGAGTAGAGTGCAGAATATTGTGGAACAAAATTGCATGGTTGGTCATTACCAAAGTAGGCTGAATCTGGGTAATAATTCATAAGAAATACCTGAAAGAAAATTTCGAGAACATAGGGATGCACACACTACTGTTGTGTGAAAGTTGTCAGGGTCCTACAAACAAAAACCTTTGACAGTACTGGGCAAGATTTGACTTGAACCCCTGACCTTTTCTCCCTTTCAATCTTACATTCTATTCTATATTGACACAAACTATTAAAAACAAGTTACTACATGTGACATGTATGCAGCGATTGTAGTTGGCTAAACAGAAAGCACTCAGGCATACATGTACATGTATCACGAAGTTAACATAGAACCAGAACTGGATTAATTACCTGCCAAATTAGCATCAGGAATGGGACTTGAATATGAAACCCTGCATGTTGCAGTCAACCATTAGACCAAGGAACCTATAAAACATCTACTAATTTTCTGGAGATAACACTCACCATATGTTTGACTTTGGCAAGCTCTTGAATTTGGAAGCCTTGTAATTCATCATTATCTTCTCTTTTTAGGAAATTCTGCATCTCAGCCTTCTTGAGCTTTTCTGAAAGTTCTGCGTTTTCCTGTAAAATTAAAGACAATCATTTTCAATGAAATGTAGGTCGACTGGTATTGAATACTCATAACAGTGAACTGAATACGTGCCTTCACAGTTGTTCATATCCAATAGGAATATCCGGGTAAAAAACTTGTACAGAAGTGATCTTGCGCAGTGTAAGCAATGCACATGTACTAGATTTGCCTTCTGATTTGAACAACCATAAAGGCACGTATTGCATGAGAGCTGTTTAATATGAATAGACACTGACAAACGTTCCAGAGCACAAATTTCAGCTGAAAAAGAACCTTAACAAACAGAGGAAAGAAAAGTACAATTTACAGAAAATACCAATGGTTATGCATGAGAACAAAATAAAGAAAAAGAATAATTCATTTGCTGAACAAAAGTGAGAAAAGACATAAAAGCAACCATAACTCTCAGTCATTCACTTGTGATGAAACCCTTGAATCATACGAAAATATACCATATGCATATTCCACAATGGTTGGTAGAATAAGATCTCCTATAAAAACTTTTTGCTGAAGTTTTATTTTCACGAATTTCAAGACCATAAGTTCGCTAAAATTTTCAATCATTGAAATATCCATAAAATTTGTACAAAATCTTTCAAACCATAAAAAGAGCATCTCGCTAATGTTTGAAAAGTTCTGAAATTGATTGAATTCCCTGAAATTAATGTACATTAAAATATCAGCAGTATATCCATAATGTAATGATTACCGATCTTAAGAAAGTTAGGTAAAATCTACAAAATATCATATACTAAAAAATATTGCTTTATTAGTTGTACATCTTTTGCATACATGTATTCATCTGTAACTTACGCTTTCAAATGCCACCATTTTATCGTGAAGTTCATTTTCTTTCTTCTTAATCGCTAAACTCAGTTTGTCGGCCATCTTGGCTCTTCTTGCTTGGAACTCTTCAT
>BQKZ01004008.1:2056-15840 GCA_036244855.1 Temnopleurus reevesii
CCCTTCCCCCCATACCGCTTCCATAGCAGGAGGGGGAAATTGTATTATGAACTACTATGTTGATTTCATGCCCAGAGGTATCAATGATCAATTATTTGCCAATTGTTTGTACACTCTTATCGAATATGAGACAGAAGAATTTGATTTATTTTGTTTGTGGTTTAAAATTAAAATTCCATATTCCCAGAAAATAAAATAAATAAAAAATTGGTTGCAATAATTGGCTTGCCATACACGTCGTAAACAAAGAAGATGGCGACGCCCACAACGCCAAACTTACGGGAAGTCTGAATATTTTATCGGAAATTACGGTAATACTCGATGAACTATTTCAAAGTAGAATTAGCATTAATCCTTGATATTCTTTTGTGACTTTATCAGTTGAGACTATGCACCGGAAAGCGAAATAGCGACGGTTGGCGTCATTTTATTGAATAGAGGAGACGAAACTCTGTCAACTCGTCTTCACTTCAGTCCCGTATCATTCAGAACAGTGTGCAGTTTGAAACAACCTGCAGCAGATTGATTTACGCGTAACAAAGGCGGGCGAGTGTGAAGTGTGCAATCGACGGGTTAATAATATGGTTTATGCTTTCATCATCCACACGCTTCCCCCAGACACATGTCGGGTGCTATTTTCCTGCACATTCGGTCTGGAGGATGAGAGGGGTGACGACCACCAAATTAGATCTGAGAGCGAGGACGATGTTACGGAAATGAGGACACTTCGGAAGGAACAAATGGCTCTGGTGGCACGTCAAGTTCAATCCGAGTTCTCCTTCCAGAAAGCCGTGTCTGAGCGGGTAACATACAGCGATGGACTGAGCGGCGGGCAAGATGACTGGTTGCGAGATATCGAGGTAGGAATATGCAGACTGGCAGCGGGCGATCCTTTCCAAACGGAGAAAATTGCTGTTTGGTTGGGGGCAGGGAAGGCGGGATTCGTCCTGATTTGTGAGACTCATGAGAATCGTCTGCAGGTTGAGAATCAGCTGCGGTTGTTGGTGAAGCATTTACAGGAGCATGTGAAAGCAGTACGTCAGCCGAGTGAGGTGCTTGAGAAAGGAGATCGTGTGATGGCTGTACTACATCACTTCTTGCCGTCTGGACGGATTCTATTCATGAACCATGCATTAATCAAACAAACTGAAAAGGAGCTAGAAATTGCATTACGGATGAAATGATGAAGTGCATCATTTTATGAACATATTTTGGACATTTGTTTACGTCTCAGGAAATAATGAACTACACTCAGCTTATATGCAGCCGACCTAATCAGAGAAATTGTCCAAGAACTTTGTGATAATAATAAGATGTGAATAACAATTTGCTGATCTACAGATTTTATATTTTTAGTTTATAAAAATCCTCATTCAAGATCCTGGTACATGTATAAAATGAAAATGAGTAATATTGTAGGATGGATTTTACTTGTATAATTTATTCAATTTTATTCCATTTGTATTGTCCAGTATTGGAAATTTAGTTTGCTCACACTGAAAATATTTACTGTAAAGGGAATATACAAATTTGAATGGTCAAAATAATTATCTTTATTTCACACACTGTATAATTTATGGCAGCAAGATACATGTATGTTGAATACAGTTGACACTCTGATTAAGAGATGTGATTCCTGATATAACATGGTAAATTTTGGTCGCAGGTTTTAATGATTCTTTGCGATTTTTTAAATTTTCCACCCTAAACATAACTACTGCTATAATATTTTTGAAGGGCCCCACCCAGCACCTTGTTTTACTGAGTTTCCACTTTACTTTGAAGAATACAAAATGATATGTCATATGAAATTTGCATTATTATTATCTAAATGTGAGGTAGTTGTGGGGGTTTATTTTTATTTTGAGTACTAATTCTGAATATTTTAAAGAAATGTAACCAAATGTCTACAAAGTTAGCGTTAAAAAGGGGAGTACAGGTATTCATAGTTTCACCAAAGTGACATATCTATAAAGGAAGTTGGTTTAGTAATCTTCTCTAACGTTGGGAACAATATTTCTTTCTACTATCCGTAATTTTGGGTGAATTTAATGTAAATTTGCATCATATTGTAAATCTGTGAAATAATATATCTATTTGATTCTTAAACTATTTTAACAAATTTGTTACCCAGATATTTTGAAAATGCATGTGGCTTATTTTATGTAAACATGTAACATGAAATTGTATTGCCGATTTTTTTTTAGATGGAATATTTATTTGTTGTATTTTGGGAAACTTAAATTTTTACTACACAGATAGATTGAGTACACCAGATAGTTCTACACTGTAAAAATAGACAACTATGATGTGTTTTTTTTTTATTTACCTGTTAAATTCAACCTCAGAAACTTTGCACAACTTTGAAAATAATTAAGCTCAAAAGCCATGTGTCTTATGTTTCGTATACATTTTCCCTTTTCACGTTCAGTCAATTCTGCCTAAGTTGAACCACTCCATTAAAATCAAGGTAAATCATTTTAATACAAATCGTTAAAAAAACATTGGTTATTCACCTTAAGTGAAACAGATTTGTGTGGTCCCTGGAGATTCTACTTAGGTAGAGTATCCTGTATTTGAAATGATAATGCATTGCTACACCCTATATAGAGATCATACAATAGATTTATGCTGTTCAACATGTAATAACAAGAACCGTTGTAGGTTGAAAATCTGTAAAATTCTGTAAACTTGAAAGGGGAGTAATTCCTATCGATCATGATGATCTTGAATTTGCTTCCTTCTGTATAAGTTAGTATAACAGATTTTCTTGCTTTTCATCAAATTTATTCATGATAAAGAAAATTTTATCTTTTTATACTCTCTTGATAGAAATAAGGAGTGGATCAATTCGACACAATGTTCATATTCAAAACAAATAAATATTAGGAGGAGAATAAAAACACAAATTTTGGCAGATCCAAAGCAATTGGAACTCCGTTTATTGCCAAATTTGAAATCTATCTTTTGGGTGACGGAATGAGCTACTGTCCATGCCATCCCCGGTAAAAAGCAACAATGATCTTATTTTTCTTGAACAAGGATATCATTTCTTAATTCATGTCGTGTTCAATTGAATGAACTCAATGATCATAATATGAGGAAGGTCAATTTTTCTCTCTAGACATCTTTATCTTGCAACATTATCGTTTTCTATCCCACACGTACATGTACATGTACATGTATCTCTATAGGCAGCAGTTATTATGTCAAACTAATGCAATATGATGTAACCAGATTGTTATTGAGACAAACATTAATATTTACAAATACATAATGTAAATTATATTATCACATTACCTAACAAGTTTTTCGTTTTATCTGTTCTAAAAAAATCTATGCAGTACTCTGTCGGGTGGCGATTGCGGGCAGGCACACAAAGTTCACGTGGTTTATTTATAACGAGGGAGTGGGCGGCCTTGGGTGTTTAAAGAATCAAAGTCTAAAAAGAGCATTTGTCTATCAGATTAATCTGGCAAACATTGATCAAACTGTGCATATCTCCTCTACCCTTTCTCTCTTTCTCTCTCTCTTTTGCTTTCTCGCTCTCTCTCTCCCTCTCTCCCTCCTTCCCTCTCTTTCTCTCTCCCTCTTCTATCTTTCTCTTTCCCTCTCCCTTTTTCTTTCTGCATATCCCTATAATATAATTCTCTTTTCTGATCCCCACCCTGCCTCTCTCTCTCTCTCTCTCTGGCACTTTTCCGTCTCTCTTACGTTATCTCTTTCTTTTTTCTCTCTTCTTCTCTCTCTTCCATGTTCGAGCGTGAAAAGGCCACTACCCTTGGCGGCTTGTGTACTTTGTGGGAGATTTTCTCGAGTGTTTTCGACGCGAAATGAATGAGGATCGGTAAAAACATCCGATTTGTATTAAACAAACTGCAAGATTGAACACTCCGGACAAGAAGGCTCGAGAGACTTAGTTCGACCTCAGCTACACTTTTGACCGACTTTCTGTAGCAAAGATGTTGAGATATTAAAGGGAAAAAAAACCTTACACCACGTCCACCAACACAACCAAAGAAGTATCAAATTGAATCAGATGAGATCGCAATATGTTATCGTCCGTGTTTTCAGGAAGTGACGGGAGTCAAAGGGTATTGTTGCATGAATGCAGATAAATCCCGACATAGCAGCAATTCAAAGGGCATCCTATCGAACAACGTGTTGATTCTACAGAAGGACATGTTTCGACAGATTTGTAACACATTTCGTGCAACAATACCCTCTGGCTCCCGTCACTTCGTGGAAACAAGGACGTTGTGAGAAATATATTAACAGGAAAAATAGATTGAAAGAGGGGGCAGAATTAGTAAGAGGGGATGAAATGTGGATGAGACGTGACAACATTGATATATGACTAAGAAGAAAAGGACGGAGTTGCTTGAGAAGTAAAGAATGTTATCAGTTATCGAACGCGTGACAGACAAACACATGCAAAGAGAGTGATGAAAGATGGTTGTACAAATGAAGAGTGGTATTAGGGAAATTGATAAAAAGCATGATATAGTGCGCAAAAATCGGTATCAAATTTGAAAGAAAAAAAAAAGAGTAAGATGGGGGAGGAGGACATATAAAAGGTTGGGCAAAGGTGTATCCAACCTTGGGCAAAGTACTGGCCATCCACAATATTATTGGCTAAATCTTGTCCAAATTATAGTGGAATTGCAAAGCTCCATGATCATCAGTTACACATGTGCACCAATTTTGTTGTGAATATCCCCAATTTATGGTGAAAGTGCAAAAAAAAAAAAACATCACAAGTTGGTCACATATTGTGGAAAGTACGTTGCACAGTATTGAGAAAACATTTTGTCCAACGTTTTAAGAGTGCACAAGGAGATGATTAATGAAGAAAAAGTACATTTTATTAAAAAAAAACATTTGTTCGTCTATCTTACAAGCTGTACTACTGTGTGATAGGATACCCGAATACTTTGAAAAAATAACGTAAATAGAAAGGAGAAGAATAATAGGAGGTGGTCCATAGGAATAATTTGAAACAATAACAACAAGGAAATTGTATGATTAGCCCACGATAACGATAAAGAAAAAAATAATCAAGGTAACCACGATGTTTATCTGAGATCTAACACTCAGCTCCCTAAGAAAGGAAAATTTAAAACCTAAAGGGTATCTGAGGCAATAACAAAAATTATTTGCTAGTCGGTAATATACATATAGCCAACCCGTTAAACATTCAATGACCTTAAAAAGGGTGTTTAGTTTTCAAAATATTGAGTTGTTATAACTGATCGCTTTTCAAGAAGAATCAAAAGACGACTTGTACGAAGATAAGTCCACACAGACACTATGAATGTGCACGTATAGCGAAAAGGCTCACACGGAGCCTAAATCCGACGTACGGAGCCTTACTCGATCGTGAACGAGCCGTTTACTTGCTCCTAAGGCTCCAGTCACACAGAAATTCCGATATAACATGACTCAACACGACTTTTTGTTCAGATGCAGTTAACTGTAAACTGGACAAAGTGTCTTGTTGAATTGTGTTGCTCCTGGACTTCTATGTGTCTCGGGCTTAAGTCCTTAACTAGTTGTCCATATCATAGCATAGGATAAAGTTATTTTAGGTTGATTTTATGCACATTAGCAATATACAAATTATATATTTTTGACCTCATGTACCCTTTAACTAAAAACCCTCCTCATTCAATCTTCAGCCGCTATACGTCATTTTTCTTACCTCGAGAGATAATTGCGTCTCGAGCTGTCCTTCCAGTCGGCTGGTGGGTAGCGGTGAACCATCGATGGACACGGGCTGCTCCCCCGGAAACTCTTCCTTGATAATGCTGCCATCGGGCAGTTCAAGTGTAGCAGCATCGGACGGTGATTTCGGCGACTCGAGCCCCGCGGCTGTTTGGAAGGAAAGATATGGAGCATGAGATTAAAAGATTCTTCATAGTATACCTTTTGATATTTAATTACTATTTGGAGTGGCCCACCAATGGTACTACGATAACTCACAGCAAAATAGAGTGTTGGTGTAACACTGACCGGTGTTCACATTGAACAAGAGCAGAAATTTGTAAGAATAAGGCCAGCAAGGAATCAAATCATTTTATCCAACCTCTGAAACGGAGTAGAATGTATTTTTGAACACAGGGATAAATTTTAATTATAATACTCCTTGAATATATTAAATCACATTGTACTTTCTGACAATTTTCTGGTTGTTTTCCAATATTGACATCGAGAGGCTATGCTAAATCGACACACTGGTTTTTGCTGTGCTCCACCAAGGAGGGGGGGGGGGTCAGGCTGGTATCACATGCCGAGTTATATGAGGAGGCCTATAGATGACAAATTTGATATGACAAATGAAAACATTAATATAATTGAAACATACGATTCAAAATCATGTAAAAGGAAAATAAGAATTTCAAACTCATATTCTCAAATAGGCCTAATGATGTATGTGGATTTTAGCAACGTTCTATATCCCCTTCCCCTAAGTTTTCATGGTGAATTTGTGCATATTTGATCCTTCATTTAGCGATTAAAAGTGCAAACAATTAGAAGACAATTTATTTTCTCCACGGATGCGAGACGAGGGATTGTTGTGTTAACGTCAACATAACGATATGTTACTGTAC
Source organism: Temnopleurus reevesii (assembly GCA_036244855.1). Taxonomy (NCBI): domain Eukaryota; kingdom Metazoa; phylum Echinodermata; class Echinoidea; order Temnopleuroida; family Temnopleuridae; genus Temnopleurus; species Temnopleurus reevesii. Next base: position 8,668 of record BQKZ01004008.1, read on the forward strand.
TTTTTCCTCTAATAACGATATAGGTGGTGTACTTTATAGAGGCCCAGTTTAAGATTTCAATTAAAAGCGAAAATAAAAAAGAGTGATATTGATTCTGGTGAGAGTACGCTCGTTGAAGGAGGATTTGCATCCCTAAAGCTAGATTCTTTACTAAACCATTTCCCTTGCGGCGTGTAATGGCGCTCTTTATTATTAGCCCAACCCTCGTCGCACTTCGCGTCAAATCAAACTGTGTTACGCCAAAGATTATGGTATATACAGACAATGTTGAGCTTCGATAGGAAGTAAAGGACTTAGGAGTGATATCTTCAAAACAACCCAGAAATACATGTTTATCCAAATTGCTATTCATTTAAATATTCGGCATCTAGTGAGAGATGTTTATGATGATATTTTTTATGATGAGTATTGTTGATTCCTTGTCTACCTTGTATACATGTATAGTATATGTCTTTACTAGTTGCGTTGTAAGGTGTAAGGTGTAAGGTAAATGTCACAGTCATGATCTATTTTTCGAATATCTTCCTACCATGCGAGAGTTTCTCTCTCGCATTGACAACAGAAATGAATATATTTATATCGCCTTACCCCCCCCCCCCCTCATTTGAAAACCGCGGTTGGCTACGCGAGTATAGGTCTGTGAAATAACATGCCATGATAAATGGTTCCTTTTCATTAAAAATCTGGAAACTATCTAGTAATATGATGGGAATGTCACAAACAATAAAATAGAAAATTAAAACAAAATGACTGGTGATATGTTTGACCTTCTTTCCCCCGTCATCGGACTACATTCTCAATGCTTCACTTTCATTTGCTCAGTTTGGTGGTCTAATTATTTTCAATTCGAAAACGATTTACGATTACCTCGATGATTTAATGCTGATAGAAATCACCTGAGATTAGCAATTGACAATAATCACATAAATCAAAACAGATGCAGACATTACTTTAAATGCATGTATAGGGGCTCTTTTATCCGACTCCAACTTTAAAGGAATAGAAAACAGAAAAACAAATAGAAAATATATCAGCAAGTTAATTCACAATATTTTGCAATATGCAATATCTAAATTGATATGAAGAACGTATTTAAGGTTACTATTGAATTGACGAGGCCTAGAACATTATGATGTCGAATGTTTTCTGTAATGCATTTCAATCTTTACCAAAAATGCCTGTACAATCAAGAGATTTTCTGCAGCTTACATACAATGTAAAACATAAACATCATGGGTACGGTATGCTTTCTAAGCCTTATTTCTGGATATCGTGACATCCCCGTATGAAATGACGGCTAAGTATTATATCTAATAAAAACATACTAATATGACCAAAGGAGAGGAAGCGGGGTTGACATTTCATGTAATATCCAGCAAGGCTATACCTTGAAAAGGGTAATAACCTTTTCGAGTTAGTATTGTCATTGTTGCTAACCATTTTCCATAGGCCTATTTCATATTGAACACGTTGACTGAGAGGACACTTGTTCTGGTAAGTATTCTGTCACATCATGTATATAGTGAGTCACAAACAAATTATTGTTTTGAGGATACAAAAATGGAATTTTAAGAAATTTATCAAATCATATGATGCAATTTTGTACAATTCTTGAGAAAAAAAATCCAGAAGACATGTTTTATTTGATTTTATCTGATATTTTTAAAGAAAAACAAGGAAAATTTAAAGGTCAATAAAAACAATGCTACTACCACTACTACTACTACTACTACTACTACTACTACTACTACTACTACTACTACTAATAATATTACTACTACTACTCCTACTACTACTAATAATAATAGTAAGAATGATAACAGTACTAGATATAGTGATAACAATAACACATGCAATAAATGATAATTATAAAGATGAATAGGATGCGATAAATAAAGAATAACAAGGAGGAAAGTAAAGGTAGCCAGATGAAAGAAAAAAATGACATATTGATTATGCTACTTAATTGCTATTTCATAGTTACATTTTTAGTTGTTATGTAACCTTGCACAATCTTGTCAACATTTAAACTTTTTTTGACAGTGAATGACAGACAGAGTATACCGGAAAACAGATTGTGTATTTACAGCAAACTATACAACACAATCACATACACAAATACGACTATGCTCTAAGCATATGTAATGAGACAGAACTCTAAACTATCATATACTAAACCAAGATTGATCATTACATAACTTGCGAGATAGCGGATATGCAGATTAAGAGATTTGTTATTGTTTCAGAAAGATAAATGTTGAAATGAATTGTGCAGCTGCAGGTTTTAGTGACCCACTAAACTTAGATGCAAAAAATATCCTGGTATACGCATATAACGTACAGACATTTCTAATTCTATTAAGAATGATATAACTTTTAGAGCTTGAAAAGGATATAACCAGATAACGGCTGACATAAAAAATAAAAATGTGCACCTTCAACAACAAAATTACAACCGTTGGAATACAATGAGTGGCGCCACCTAGAACTATTGGCGTCAAAGATGCGCATGCATCAATGAAGGTACACCTATAGTTGCATTTACACGCATACTTATAGGCATACACGTACACACCTAAACAAACACACACACACACACGCAAATACCTAGACATACATATCATCTCTCCCTCTCCCTCACACACACACACACACACACACACACACACGCACACGTACACAAACAAACACACATAAATCATGATAACCATAAGGCACAACGTCAAATACAAGCACAATATAGAAGATCTACCTGCTGACCTGAAACGTTCGTTCAAAACTTCCAAAACGTGCCCAATCAGCCAATGGCAAATGCTTTTTGTCGGAATAAAATGCATGATTTTTTTGTGGTAGAGGGATGTTTTGTATTGCTTTACATTACCATGAACCTGTGTAGACTTATTAGTGAAGGATCTGGATAAACCTCCTCGCATATAGAATTGGGGTACTCTATCATTCATGTTTTGCAACTCAAATCTCTTCAAGTGCATGTACTTACGAAAACATTCAGAGACACTCACAAGACTTCCGAGAGTACTTCATCAAAACACCTTTCTCTATTCATATACACTCAATATCTATTCAATCACATACTGACAACTTACTTAGAATTGCCTGATGTGTTTAACCCCAAAAAGCGGTATGCGATAAAAAATGCTTAGCATTGCTGCTAACCATTTCCTTTTTATTCATCTTAAAATTACCGAGTGCAACTATCTTCTAAAAGCAGAGCATTGTCAAAAGCGTGTTTATATATATTGTATTTACATGTATACATAAAGCTGAATTTACAAATGCATCAATATTTCATTCGCACAAAAGTTTTCGATTGATATTATTGCAACGAGATAAAAACTTGAAAAATATTTGTTAATCGCACTGCCGCGAAATATTTGTTTAAAAGAAACACAGTAAAAGGTGTAAATTGACACACTTTAAAACAATATATATATCACCGATATTGATTTAATGAATAAAAACTTGAATTGGCAGTGAATCAGCAAAAATAACAAACATTTCGATGGCTAAGTTTGACAAGTTTGTTATCACAGGTAGTTTCCGCTTCGACCCCGTGACCCCATCTTATTATGTTTGTTTTCAGCCACAAACAAGCTGAAATTATCTTTTTAATCCGGATAAATTGAGAACTAAACGGTTTACAAATTAACAGTTCTGTTTTCCGATTCAAGCTACAGGTTGTCAGTCATGGTGATTGATAGGTGCGCTGTCTGGTGTCAAAACAAAGCCAGGAGTGCACGAAAAGGGTGTTAAGGTGTTAGTGCTGTAAAATGATCAATAAGAAGAAAAAAGAACATCGAACCTCATAATGGTTAATCAGGGCTGCATGTGTCCAGTTACTTCAGAATCTCAAAATTATGTCTGATAACAAATTGATATATTCAACTTTCCTCTAATGTTTCATTTCTTTTCTTTGACAAGTATTCGAATATCAATGAGATTGAATCAAACATGCTTTTAAAATTAAAATGGTTGCATTTCATATCTTTCATGTGGCTATCATTTTCGACTTGACGTTTTTATGTAACTATTCAGATTTTTGAGCATTTTTTCATGAGCGCCTAAAGACTTTTTCCATGTCAATGACATACATAATTTTCTTATCTTAGAATATCTTAGATAAATCAGTTTTCCTGTTCCATTCATGCATTTGTTTTCTGCCACGCTAATTTCTTTTTTTTTTCGATTAGAATCAAATGTTTTTTTTTGGTTCAATATAAACCATGTTCAACCACTATCTATCAACAAAAATAGAGAAATTGTGCTGTTTTTAAATTATAGTTTGAATGAACTTCATCATGTATTCTTTTAATCAATATAGATATGCATTTCAAAAAAAATCTTAACATCAAACTCTCTTTTCATCTTCATTCACTGATTATCATGACGTCATCTCCATGACAATATTTCACACGTGATTCGATTCCCAAACCCTTCACTCTACCAGCGCAGGAAATAAATTGTATAATGGTAAAAAGGTTGTTTCCATCTATTTACCTCAGGCTCGTCCACTAATAATTAATGTTTGGAGCACTTGAAAGCTGGTGTCAATTCTTGAGGAGAGTAATTTCTCCACCTTTTTTTTTTGTCTTCTCCCTCGCGCACCAGATACCAACTTCCCATGCATCCCTGAAGTCTGAGCATCAACTTTGACGCGAAGTCTCACTTCAAAAGAGACAAATTCCTTATAAAAAGGCACTTCTTGATACATGCAGACCTGCTACGTGCGAATCTCAGGGTTTTTACGACCAAAAACACTGAAAAAGTCTCTTACGAGGAGCAATAATTTCTGAAGATGGTCCGTATTGAAGAGGCCGTAAGTGTCGGGGCGCGTGTGAGCCGTGTCTCGCTCGATTCCTCCGATAAGTCTTCTTGGGAATGCGCACACGTGTTTTTATGATATTTTTTTCTCTTTTGAACTTCTGACAATAATAGAGAAAAAAAAATGGATGTGGGAAAGTACAAAAAAGAATATGAAAATATTGGTTTAGTGTGAATGTTCAAGGTCTATGTTGGGTTAGAGTTGACGATTTTGTATGCCAATTTCTAAGAAAATCTGCTTCGCAATCACAACGGCAACTTTACATAAGTTCAATATTAATTATTTCGTTTTTTTATGTGATCATTTCATATTCTATCATGCTTGGTCAAACACAAATATTTGTGTGTCCCTATTCCCTCCAACCAAACACAAGCTTTTACGACTATTGTGACGTTATAAGCGGGTTTAGCCAAATGGACTCCTATGTTTTGTTCTATAATGATGAAGACTTTCTTTAATTGACTTGAAACGGATACTTTTTAAGACACAGTTCAATATTATACTTAACCCATTGATAACTGGAACCGGGTCGTCCTGTACAAACTCTGTAGGAATCATATAATTCAGTAGTCAATGGGTAAGTGGTTGTATCAAATACCCACATGCAAATTTAATCATTTACCCCAAACGAAGTTGTACATCTCTTTTCCATTTTAAATGCCAAACCCTAAAATGATATATCAAACGGAGTATAGGGAAAAGAAGGAATTTTATGAATAGTCAATGAGAAATGTTTAATATCATTCCTTTTAAACTATATATTCATACTCATTTCCTCCCTAAATATATCTTAGAAGTGACTCTCTTTCACTTTCTCTCTGCAGTTGATTTTATGCCTCGGCCGATTCTCCTAATGGATATACTATGGGTGATATATCACTATAACTTGGCATTTCGTTGACCCGAAGAAGGGTCTTTAACGTTAACACAGTAGATGTAATAACCCTCCCTTTGCTTAATGTTTCCCGGACGATGAAAATACGACGAAAAAAACTGCGTAAATCGATGATTATTACCAAGATGATCTATTTGCGACATTGTCCCTCGCGGTAGATCCACCCCGCACTCTTTAGCGTCGACGCGAGAAGTTACGGGGATATTGATGACTAGGTGCTGCTAATGGTTTGTAAGCTCGCGGGCATTCACTAAACCAAGTGCATTCGCTGCCCAAGCAATGTTGACAGTTTTTCTCTGTTTAAAATGAAGTGCACTGTTTTTGTTTTGGCGGATATTCAAGACAAAAGTTTGAGATTAAGCCTGAGAATAGAATGAGGAACAATACATCCATCAGCATAAAAGCTAACAGGTATCTGATGTAGGCGGACTTTGAATTATTTCGTATTAAGCGTACAATAATATTGGATATAATTTGGTAAAAAGAACTTAACTTGAGACAGGTAATAGATGGGATGAGCTAACTGGATTTTCAAGATTTTTATTCATCTCCAAGTGAGGAGAGCGAAAAGCATTATTAGAGTGCATTAAACGGGGAAATGAATATCCAAACAATTTATGAAGATTACGAAGATAAGCCATACAATAAGCCTGTAAAAGATACAGAATATGGATGTTTGTAAATTAAATAGAACAGCACTATGATAGATTACAATGTAAATGGTAGATTATGGACAAACAGGTTGCAGGGGTATTATGTTTAAAAAGTATATTCAATTTTACAATTAACATTGATGATAATAATTATAAGTAACAGATCACCATAATAGTTTGCGATGTACAATTGAAAAAAATGTATATGAAAATTAGAATCATTGGAGAATATTTCTAATAGTTTTTAGAATATGGCCTTTTGAGATATAGGCAAATATGACTAATCGAGCCCCCATAACCCCCCGTCCCCCTACTCAGCCGCTCTTCCTCCCCATCTCTCTTATAGGTTCTATTTATCTATCTATCCTCCTATATATTATGTATATACATGTATATCTATTTACCTATCCATTTTATCTATCCATCTATCTATCTATCTGTCTATCTATCTCCCATCCTCTCTTCCCCACTCCCCTCCTCTACCAACCATCTATTTCTTTCTATTTATCTCCAATGTGCGTCCTTTTCTTTATCTTTCCAACTCTTTCAGCCACTCTTTCTTCCACCTCTCGCTCTTCCCATTTCAGCCTCTCATCCCTCACTCTCGACCAGTTTTTCCAAACTGATGCTGAAAAGTCAGGAGAACGTTCGAGACATCATTCTACTCATCCTTTAGCAGCACAAGTTTTTATTCTCCTAATATGAGTGATGTGGTTATAGAATAGTCCGGGCACCGTTAGCTGTTAAGTACCCCCTTTCCCCGCGACTCATTGTGGTGAATTACT
>BQKZ01004008.1:30615-52227 GCA_036244855.1 Temnopleurus reevesii
AAAATGGTACCAAAATGTTCTTTGGAAAGTACTTTTTCAGGACATACCATCAAATTCAGGATAATAATTTTATATTCCGAACAGGACAGCTACAAATTTGGGGGACATTTTTTTGGACTCACCCTGTACAGTAATAGCTGTGTAGACAGCATGTTTCCCTGTGTTGGGTCAACTTTTGCCCATCTTTTCAGAGTGCACCTTTGATGGGTGTGAGTGGACCCAGTGGGAGTGAGCAAGCAAAATGTGCCAGGTAGAAAATATTGACATTCATTTCAACTCAAGATATCGGACTGAATCACAGGATGCGGTTTTGTCTCGATTTGTGTTTTATTTGTATATCAATCGAAATTTATGATTAATTTGATACAACGAATATGTGGGCGGTACTACAGTTTTCGTTCGCCAATGGATGTCAAGAAAGCGATGGCTGTAAAAGAAAGACGATTATTTTTTCATCGAAGTTAGAAAAGTATTAAAAACACAAAATCTAATATCGTATAGTTTGTCTGCGTCTGTGTTTATTTGTGTATATGTGTATTAATTAATAATGTGTATTAATTAATACATGTCTTTATCGGCATCCTTTTCTTCTTTTCCTTCTTCTACTTCTTCGAGTCCTCCTCCTTCTTCTTCTCCTTCATTTTTTTGTCTTCTTTTCTTCTTCTCTTCTTCTTCTCTTTCTCCTCCTTTTACTCCTCCTCCTCCATCCATTTTCTTCTTCCTCCTCCTTTTCTTTTGGATGATCATGTCTCCTACAATACTGAACGTTATTATATACAAAAACAGATGTCTTAAAAAAAATAATGTCCCTGTTGTTGATTCTTTTTGTGAATCATTTTCCTTCCATTTCCAACCATTTTATAACGATCGCGAAGCATCCTGAGCATCAAGCTATAACCGAGGTATGCTCCGTCATCAACATGCTTTTACATTTAACCCCCCCCCCCCCTCCGATCATGATGACTCCGACTCTCCCTGCTAATGATGGAGATTATGGACAACACGCTTTCTGAATCTTCATATTATGGGCATCTCATAAATCTTTGGAAGATGATCGAAAAGTAATAAACTCTCGCTTGAGAGGAGAAACGCACTGCTTCAGGTTTTTCAAAAGATACCTAAAAAGTCAGTATAGGTCACCATAAAAACAATAATCGTAGTCGTTATATTTTGTGATCCACAATATTTGGTATACATTTCCTTCAATTTTGATCGGATTGTACGAAAACAAAAACAAGATTTCGAGAATTGCGTTTATTGAACAGGAATATTTCAACAATATCCTCTCTTTATAGACCGCAAGCAGTCAAGTCGGTTCTTTATCTATGTACCATTGGATTTCTTCTGCTCATTTATCTTTCAACATCAATCCCGCCAAAAAGTTAAACTTAAGTTAGCAATAATGTCAAGAATTCATAACTTGGTAGTTACGGAGTATAGACCTAAAGTTGTTTTTGAAAGGAAGGAATATTTACATTTTTCTCGAAGAAAATTCTTCATCTCTCGAAATTTACCATAAAAATCAAATCGATTCCTTTTTACAGAAGTTTCCAAAAATGTTTATTAAAATGGGCGAAGCTTGAGGATAAAATATCATTTGATCATAGTTACAAAACAATATTCCAAGGTGATCTCTAATTCCTTGCACCAAAATCAATATGAAATACAATACACTCTTCGTCAGTTTGACATGATATTTCGACGAAAATTTTGTATCTTCAAATATAATCTTCACATAACATGATATAAATTATTTCCGCAAGATAAAGTGGGGCATGGACAATAGAGCCATACACCGTGTATTAAACTGTGCGGACACAACAATAACAAGCTGGTTCCGATTTGAATAGCATTTTATATAAATGAGCATTGAATTGGCATTCGACTTAAATTTTGGAAAATAGATTTTATCGTGTTCCATATATTTTGAGAACAAAATAAAGATTTCTACAAGAAGTTCATGAGCGATCATTCGTATTTGAAATGTTACTTTGCTAATACACATAACCGTAGTTTCGCTTTGTTATGGATTTATAAATTCATCTCTATTATCATCTCACGACGAATTGGTTCAAAACTTTAAAATATAGATTCGTTATACCAATCAATCGATCGGATGGATTAAGAACACAATGTCTACCAATGGTAAAGAGATGAATGCAATTGATTGTAAAAAGTGAACAAGATAATACAATCAATCGCAATATTGATCATAGAATCAGTCGTACTCATGGTACTAGTGCTTGTAAAGTCAATGGTACAACTGGTCTGTCAGTCCTAAATGTCAAAAGACCATCATTCAAAAGTCATTCCAATATCAATCATTGACATTTCGAGCCCACCGCCTTGTGTTTTAATACGCGATGGAAACTTGACAAACCAACGGTCACTTCACAATTAAACCACGCCTGGCCGCCGGGGAGGAGTGCCTCCGGTCACCCGCTAAAGGTCCGCCATAATCCAGCGCACACTCCTTAGAGCGGGTTCTATTTGATTTGTGATCTTAAGACTGGGGCTCATCTTTTGATCAGGACCTTAATCATTTTCTCACTTCATCTTCATCTGGCTTTTATTGCGGTTTGTAAGATGCTAGCATGCTCCTACAGCCGTCCAAATGTGTGACATACTTAAGGCTGACTTTTCGTTTCTAGCCTGCGTCGCGTCGGCCGAGCGTTTTTTTATATTGAAAACGCTACATGGACGCACAGCATAAGCAGATCAGACAATGGACTGACGTTAGGTTTGCGCTCAACGAATGTACGCCAAGCTTCAGTCCAACATGTGACATGCGATTTTTCTGCGTCAAGGGAGCGTTTTTAATTTCCAAAAACGCTGGGCCGACGCAGGCTAAAAACGCAAAGGTGTGAGTCGGCCTTTAATAGGGAGATGTTATTCGGTTCCTTAACAATGGCGGTAAAACAACTTTACATGAATGATTTTTAACTATGTTTCATCTTCGAGGGGGATAAAAATGGCAGACTTATAACGAACAAATTGTAACATGGAATTGAAATCACCATGATTTAGCTATTTGCTGCCGGTAAAAACAAACAGACAATCAAAACAGCATAAATTCTAAATTCAGTTCTAGAAAGAGCGTAAATTGCTGGTCTTAACCTGTTAGCACTTGAAAAACACTATATCTAAATTATAAAGGGTGTTTTTAATTTCGTGCATGCTCGTCGTTTAACCATATAAATATAATTATTGTTTCTATAGGGGGAACGGGGGAATGAACAGGATTGGATGAAGCATGTTAAGTGACATCCAAGTACTCTAATAACTGATTATTATCATATAAATAGGCTATATAGATATGATTATTCATGTTAATCTATTGAAGATGGTATCATAATATATCGGTAACCTTTATAATTCATTTTAATCGAGGACTTTGAATGTGCATTAAAATGATAAGATGTTAATGCGACGAGATAGAATTTCATTATATCCATGACTCTGATCATTTATATTCACTTGTTTCTGATACATCCATCAAAGTTATTTCTAAAGAATTGGCATCATTACCAGGTCTGTTATTTCCTTTAATTATTCACCAAAATTGGCCCATTCTTAAAAGTTATCTTTGTATCAAGAATACATGTGGCTTGATTTGTAGCAGCCATTACAGGCTCAGAACGGCGGGTAAAAATCAACAACGTATTAATCTTGTGAATCTAAAACACGTGCAAGATAGTCAGGGTGTGGTAAGCATGGTAAGTGGTCGTAATTCAGACATCTACGTACCTAAATCATTCGAATATAAAGAAACGTCTCCCCTAAACCACTATTCCTATTCACCAGGACAGTATAAATGGTATCAATCTTTCTTTTTGGAGGAGAAACGCCTTTCAAAAGCAAGCATTTCCCTGGATTTTTCCTTGAAACATAAAGACTATGTATATTTTCGTCACACCTATTATCATATTGTTTTTTCATGAATATTTTGTAATCATTGTTTTTATCTGATTATTCCAATAAAATATAGAAATACAAAATAAATCCACTTATTTCGGAGTAAGCTGTATACGTCCTTACAATGTTCTTACTCGAAAATATTAAAAAAAATCCACTCTTTAAAACAAAGCATTTTGCAGAGATGGTTAATTCGAATGAGAAGGATTGGGACAAGAAGATTTGTATTGACATGATCAAGAGGTCCTTTACTCATTCCAGAACAATTAGAAGGCAATTATTGACCAGTGTCGATAACAATTAGTCGCATAATGAAACAAAAATAATCCGATGATTTAATTTGTGGACACATGCCTTGTTTGAAAGGAAGACAAACCTCTTAAAATAGGATCTCTTTCTTTGTGTAAACGAATGGTTTCTAAATAGGCTCGAGCTGAAGGCATTTAAAATACAGCACACAATGTATCGCTTGCGTGGCGTTGTCGGAGACTTGTGGACGCAGAAATAATGGTAGACATATTGACACAAACTCTTAAAGCAATTTACCCCGACTAAGGATGTTCTAATGAGACAAACTTAAAACTAAAAAAAAGTGGAAATACATCATGAGTGATTACAGAATTAATTTGGATAATCGGGCAGAAAGCACATGTTCTCCTTGTTGTATCTACCGCTTTGCTAGGTCCGGGATGAGAGAGGGTAATATGGAGGCTAAAAGCCTCCCGAAACGTGGTGTGCGCTATTGAAAGAGCGATTAAAAGCCAATTTATTGTATTAGAGATAACCCAGATAGAATTCATAGTTGAGGCTTGATATTTGTGTGAATAATCAATGACAAATAGTATGATTACTGTGTATTTATGTGTGTCTGTGAAGCCATTCCAGGCTACTTTTATTTTCCATGATCTGATGATTTATATGTTTTGACTAGGAAATGTATTCTTATTGAAAAAAGATGACATCAATGTCTATATCAAAATAGAAAAAAAAAGGTGAAATGGAAAAAATCTATCATCATGCTGATGTACTATTTTAGATGCAAGAACAATAGGGAAAGAGGTGCTAGGAATATACGCCAGGGAAATAGGCCTGAAAATAGGCAAAGATTATTGATTCGGCAAAGATGGGGTGGGTCGGGATATAAACGGATGGATGGAGAGGAGATGTAGACAGAAAGGGAGAGATGGGACAGAGAGAAGTAGAGAAAGAGATAGGGATCGAGGAAGAAGGGAAAGAGAGAGAGAGAGAGGGAGAGAGAGAGAGAGAGGGGGGGGGGGGGGGGGGGGGGGGGGGGGGGGGGGGGGGCTGGGACAGTGGGAGGGGTGCCGAGAGGCTGTCAAAGACAATTGCACGTATAATCAAGCTGGCAACATATACACCAATAATTATTTTTGCACATGAAGTCGAAGTGAAGAGACTCCGCGGATAAGAGTTACTATATAAAAAAAAAAGGATATTTGCTCCAAAAAGATTAGTGAAGTTTTCAATCAACGCACAAACCATGCAACAATCATTATCATCATACATTATCATCATATCGGGACAATAATATCAGAGTGTGATATTCAAAAGATCATTATGAAAATATAGTTCAATTATTATGACCTTTTCACTCAAAATTCAATTAGATTCACCAAAACCCTCCATGAAAAGACCCCCAAACGACGAACCATGGTAATTACTGCTCTAAATGCTCGAAATGAAAACGAATAATCGTTGGTAATAATGATCCCGAGATTTAGAGAGTAAAGCGGTATATACGCACTCGTCTATTTAGCAGCCATTATACGCTCTAATGCTACTTTAATTGAGGCACAGCTAAAGTCCGACCAATGATTTCGAATTGTCCATGATATCATCATTATCAAAACTAAGTCTTTTTGATCAATGGCGATGTTATGATGAAAATTACTGTGATTTTTTAAGCCCACGCTCTCAATTCTATATCAATATGATAAAGAGTCAATTTGATAATGTCCTAAATAGTCCTAAATGAATAGATAAAAATGGCATTACAATGTCAACACATTTTTATTCCAGGTTAGCATGGTTAGAAAATTCCCAATAGTAAATAAACAAGGCGAATGAATGCACGTTCATCTAGAGCAGTCATTTAAACAAAATTATTGATGCTTCTGTTTTTTCATAATCCATAATGTTTAAGATAATCACATTACGCCAAAAGAGCTGAAGGATGTAACATTTTTCATTTCATCTTTTTTTATCATGTAAAAAGATAAAAATTAAGCCGAATTTGAAGGTTCTGTCATTAAAAACAATCAATCACAAGCTACAACTTCACCCAATTTTGAATGCATAATGGACCATTAAAAAGAGAAAACGGTAAACAAATGATGGAAAATGCAACTCAAATAGTTGATTTACAATAAACAATAATCAAGAAGGGGCCACGGAACTAGGGAGAGGGTAGTGGAGGCTGCAGCTCATATATGGAAGTGCGATAAACGACCCCACCCGCCCAATCAGTCGTGCCCCCTTCTAAAGCATCTCCTTTTTAATACACGGGATCATCATAGTCTGGTATCGAGAATAGAAAAATTACAGATATGCTGAAGGGAAGAAAATGGGGACATGTCATATTTAATTCGTCAATCTATTGAACCGATTATTTTTCTTCTTTAGACCATCGTTTACGGTATAATGCAAAACTCCGTACTCTACCGTCTACATGGTATGTTGGATTCGGTTTACCGCCAAAATCGTAAATGCGAGATGGATGTTTAGGAGCCCACGGATGCGCGGGAGGCGGTTTGTGTGATTTTCAGAAAATTCCCCATCTCCCTGTTCAAACGGTTATCATGGTACTTAAAAACCAAGGCTATCATGCCCTCCAAATTGATGCTGAAAGAGAATATGTTTCTATGTATTTCTTTAGATATTGTCATCCAGATTTCTGATAATACTTGTATCTGTATGGTCGGTACGTTAAAGATATATTTCATTTTTCAACGTCCGTTGGGGCTAACACTTTAGATGATTGGAATATTTAATGTGTGTTTAGTTTGTTAATCAGAGATGGTAACCTTTCAAGAATATGCACGAGGTGTATCTTAATATTATGATTCACAATGTTCACATAAATTAAAAGTTAATATGGAATCAACTTTATATATAATGTATTCTCTTTCTGTTGATCTCTATTCATTTTCACTGTTTTCTACTATAAAATTGTTTAAACCTTTGTATTTTTCTTTTACATACCATGTATTGTCTTTAGCTGTTTTTAAATGGAAGTGTTACATTAAGAATATGAATTAAAGGCTTTCATTACAAATGCATAGCTGAGAGTGTGCTGGTTATTGTCGTCTTGTTCGCTCCAATTCTTGTTCAGCTGTTGAATTATTCACATTTTAATTTTGGCCCATGAACATTCAAGAACCGTTTACATCTGTGATGATACACACTTGTTTTCTCCTTTCTCCAGCCCATCACCATGACACCCATTTTTCTATTCCTCTGATCTGTCTGTCACTCTCCATTTTAGATATTGTGCTTTTAGCCTCGAATCCAATAACTTCTTCAATATTTTGCTTGTGATATTGATTTATTGTTGCATACGTATCATCAAGGCTGATTTTAAGCATATTATTGATTTGAATCATATTGTAAATTCAATTTTTCAGGCTTTTGGCTAGTACTTTGAATGCCTTTTTTCACCAAATAAAATATATTCAATTCAATCCATTCAACTCAACTATTTATCCACCGTCTCATAGCTCTTCCCATCCAAGTCACAAATCAACATCTACATCACCGCCCCTCCTCTTAGATCTTCCAATTAAAAATAAGAAGAAAACCAGTTGAAAAACCGTCCTAGAATCACCGGGTTACGTCCATTTATCCAATCACCATTTGATAGATGGGTCGTGGAACATATCAATTACACTAGGACATGAGCAACGGGCAAATAATTACAAGCATTCTTTCTTCCTACTCATTACGACTCCTAATCGCTCCTTGATTAATTTCCTCTGTCTGTCTTCACCAATTCACCGTTAAACGATGCGTTTTCTCTCGAAAAAAAAGAGAAGAAGTCATCATGTTTGTCTGTCTAATCCTAACTTTGGGAGTCAGTATAGGAACCAGGAATTGGCATCACGCTCACAAATATTGGGAACGGAGGCGGCTTATATACCGTTACATAGAGATAGGACATGCTCGATATTTAGGCTTGTTCAGTGAACTATAAAGAAGATTTACAAGCGATCAAATTAAAATCGCAATTATATGCGTAATTATGTCGATTAAACATACGCAATTCTTTGATTCAACTGCAAGAAAAAGAGACAATGAAAATTGGGAAGCTTGAAGAGAAGGCAAAAGGAATATGAGTGCATGATGTCGATTTGGGTATTTAAGGATTAATTTGCCTTGCCTCATTAGCTCTAAGCACACCCCCTGCCCATAGCATAGTCCCTATCGAAAATATTGAAATAACTGTACAATGCATTGGAAACAAAAGCTTAATAGCCCTTTGATGAAATCAAATACCGCTGATTCTGATATCATAAAAAGTGACTTGCTTGAGTTGCTTTTTAGAATCCCTTTTTTTTAAGACAGAAAATGATAATCATTATCTTCTTTAAAGAGAAAGACTAAAAGAAAATAAGATGATAATAGGTACGAGTTATTACCAAAACGTTCTATTCATTGTACTGCATGGTAGCATTATTGAGTAAACACTAATCTTTTATATTGTACTTTCATTGTATTTCTTTATATGTTTTCTATAATAGCAAGCGCAAATACGAGACAAGTAATACGTATACGCAATTCATACGTCGTTTGCACGAAAATGAAGTTGTTTGATTTCTAAAACATCAAATGTCATGATAATTCTAGTAATTTCAGTAATTTCTACATCAAAATATCATAAGCAAACAAAGCTTAAAATCGGAAATTTATCTCCAAGACTGTAACCTTATACTTTTGAAATGAATTGATGTTTCTCTGAAAACTAAACAGTGAAAAGCAGGGTCACCTCTTGCCAAGCCGACTACATGGCTGGAACGAAACCATTCTGTCAATTGAATATACAAACTTTAATAAATGAATGAATGAATGAATAAATTGATTAATAGATATACAGATAGATAGATAGATAGATAGATAGAGGGATGGATAGATAGATATATAAACAGATAGATAGACAGACATGTAGAGAGCGAGAGAGAGATGGCAGATAGATACATACAATTAGATAGATGAATAAATAGAATGAATAGAAATAAATAAAATCGTCTTTTATGGTGATTATTTATTCTTAATTTGGAATAAACATTTCTTCAAAACTTTATAGTCCTGGTACTGAACGAATTCCTTCTTCAATCATCAATTCTTTGTAGGGGAATTTTATAAGAAATTATTCGAAAATCATGACTTGTCAAACATGGAGAAAACTAACATAAATCTAATAAGAGAGAATGTTTTTAGGCCTTGTGATGTTTTGATGCATTGAACATCTACCAAAATAAGATACTTAAGAGAATAACGATCATCATAACTTCCAAAATATAGAAGCGTAATGTAATGACCAATAAACCTGTTCAATAGATATTACTCTCAATATATAGTTAGATATTTCTTTGCAACATACTTTTTGCTCATGCAGCCCTTGCTGATATAGACGGTCGCCTGAACGATTGAGACCGGAGACTTACGGCTAAACGAGCCTGCCGACGGCCGTAATGTTCCCGTTCATGCTCGAGCTGTCATAAAGCAATTGGCGCGTTGAAATCCGTCCCCCTTGCACATCGCTCTCTGTATTTTCACGGGGAGATTTCCAACCTTGACTAAAGCGAGGGACCGGAAGAAGACAATTCACGCACAAAATTTGATTTTGATGAAAAACCTGCACCGCTGAAAGTCATCTCTACATAAATATAATGTCATAATTTTGGGTAATATACTTATAGAGAAATAATTACAAAGACATTGCCCATTGTGAGTCATTAAAACAAAGTGAGGGAGGGTGATGCCCTAGATTTTTTCCTGGGATATGTATGTTCCTTGATCATATTCAGTTGAATATGGAAAATATTGTTGCTAGTTCTTTGAACGGGTACAAAGTGATGAAATGTTAGAAACATATAAAACATTCTCAAATCAATCTAAAACAAAATGAGCTGCATAACGTTCATAATCTCGTTGATAAAAATGATAAAATGTGATTTATGTATCATGTATATTCCCCCTTTTACATGGCAATGACAAGAAAATTTCTCTCTGCCATTGTTTGGAGGGATCGTTATGGATATTATGGCTAATACATTAGAGGTGATAGGAATGTTAGAAGGCACGTGCATTCGCTTTCAATTTGCTAAAGTATGACGAATATTTAATAAAGTCCGCTCCAATATCAACCGCCGAAGTTTACATGAAGCTCGCGCCCGAAAATGTCCCGCGGGCACAAAGTGGGTTGGAAAATCGCGCTCAATGCCAGCGCGATCTAAGCACAAAATGTTTTGATTTTCCTGAATTAAAGGGTCGTTTATCTTCTTATATTCTCGTTTGTCGGAAATCAGAAATGATTGCTAGGCAATAAACAAAAGCAAAAGGATGAGTGGAGATGATTTAATATAGAATCATGTTCCAGTTTTCGCCGAGAATGTATCGTGATCGTATTTTGGTGAACTATTAAATATGATTATTACAAATGCCTTTGGATGTAAACTCAATTTTATTTGGTTCATTCTCAACAAGTGGAAAATGATTCTAGAAAATATTATTAGATGAGAAGAAAACGGTTCAAATAACATAAATAAGACCCGTAGGGTTACTTGAGTTCGAACGTGACTTGTAAAATCTAACCCATATCCTTTTTTGCTTTTTGTTTTTTGCTCAATAGAAATATTCAATTCAGATTTTGTTTAATGTCTACATATACATGTATGCACATTTATCTTCAATTTCCCCTTCAATATTTGGAACGTCACCACATACTTCTGAGTTTAAATCTTTATAGCCATTCATATTTTTACAATCAGCATATAACTAATTGCACAAATAAAAATCGTTAATTCTATTTTTCTTCATATACAATCGTACCAACATTTTCCTCCGCATGCATATTTATGCTAATAAAAAACGGTGAAATTTTCAAGAGTTTTTAGATCATCTCCAAACATTCTACAAAATCAGGTGAAAATGATGAGTGTTTTTGGTTAAAAATACTAGACTTTCGACAGCCTCGTTTCCTATTTTTCCATTGTTGAATTGAACAGATTAATCACAGACAGACATTTGGGTAAATATTAGACGCGAAATTTAAACATCTAAAACCCTTTTGTGTAGTATTTCTGAGAGTTTGTGACGCTAAACGATGGATCAATTCAAGCTTTGGCTAGTTCGAGGACTTATAATCTTCACAAAATTAATGTCTGTTTTTTATTTACTCCTGATTGTTTTTCAAAGAAAATTCAGCACGCCAAAATAAGGGAGATAATTAATCAATGGGTTTTTTTATCAGCGAACATAGGCCAGAGATAAATTTATGATGTAATAATCAGTACCATGTATTTTTGACTAAAAGTGTTTTACATAAATTGTCATTACCGATTCATATTGTGTTTTGTTTTCATTTCCACCATTTTTTAATAATTACATCATTTCACATGATTTACTTACAAAATATTAAATCGTTGTAGCCATTTGTAAATATAACTAAACTATAGAGTCAGAAAGGTAATGACATTAAACACAATTTTCTCTAAATGGTTAACTGAATTCGATTTGAAATGACAGTATATTGCATAAAACAACAGCAACAAACAAAGGCCTGAATAAAAGATTTGCATAATTTGATTGATTTCTAATGAAATATCTTATGGAAAAAAAGTATATGGACATTGAAAAGCTTCGAAAATTCTCTTTTCCCGTTTTTCTTTTCTTTTAGTTTATTTATTTGTTCATATATTTTTTAAAGACCTTCTGTGTTACAAATTCAAAGAATTTGCTATTGTGCTGTATTCTGTGCTTTATGTAGATGTAGCGCATGCATTTGGATAAGTGATCGACTGTATTTCACCATCATAACCATATTTTTTCTCTCTTACTCATTCGAACCCCAAAGAAGAAAGTAATATACGGATACAAAATTTAATTTTGAAAAATCCCCCAAGATTTCGAGCACTGCTTTGATTTCTATATCACTTTTGTTTATGACTACCGGTATTTTGAAAATAGAAATCATTCTTTACGACAACGGCATAATGAATTCTTTATAATCGTTCACTCCTTTTCAACAAATGCATATATCTAAAACAAAGCAATCTATCTTTGAAAAAACTTGTCATTGTGTCAGACCAGTCTTTCAATATAATAAATCGATATTCTGCATAAAGAAATAAGCATTATTTATTGGAAGTCAATTAACACTTCAACATGATTGATTATCATGACGGATTGCACATTATCGTTGTACTGATCTGAAAAAAAATAACATTAGAATAATAACCTTTGGCAAAGAAGACGATTCGCTTTATTTTAAAGATAAAGTGTATCTTTCGATATATAATTAAAATATCAAACAATGTTCGACACATTTGATAAACCAAAGAGGTGTCACAACAGAAACACATGTAGATCATCATTGACTTTTCATAACAAAAAGAATTATAAGAACAACTTCGTAACACACCAAAGCTATATCTAGATGTATATGTAGTATGAATAGATATATAATTATACAAAATGAAACAAGAATATTACAAAAATATTCCAACATTTTTTTTAGAAAGGGTACTTTTTCTATACAGGTTTGAGGAATGGTATTAAATATCATTCAATGGAATTCATCGATATTGAGACTAACACAAATCCATCGTACCTTTTGTTTAGATTCCTAATGGTCTTTTTGTGATGTTCATCATATATACACAAACATTATCGCTATACATTCAGAACAACTTCATAAAATACTAAAGCTATATACATGCGTGATGAAATAATATTATGGATATTGAAATATGTGCAAGCAAAATAAAACGAAAATTTTACCCAACTTTTTGTAAGTTTTCCATAGATGTTTGAATATATCAATAATGAATATTGAAAAGACGCAGACATTTGGTCGTACTTTTTTTTTAAATTTCCACATGCTGTTTTGTTATGAATGTCATCATATTTCTGTTTTTAAATGAATTAAAATGAAATAAAATTGTCTTACCTGCTAAGAAGCTTTTGATCCTGAAATAAGAAATAGCCAGTCTAAACACCGTCTGACTATCGAGCTTGCGATGTAAGGTGGCTTTGTCGACTGGCAGAAGATTCTCCAAAGCTTTGATCTGTTCCCGAAGTTTGTCCCGATACCGCTTGGACTTGAAGCTGTCCGCATGAAGTACCATGATGATGATGATGATGAGGATGATGATGACGGAGTAGCGGCGAGGAGGTGGTAGATGATTAAAACCGAAGAGAGGATACACGCGACCAACGGAGTGATGAAGCAACACGACCCGGGGTGGTTGCGGATGACGACGGCCACGGGCAGGTCAACCATTCACCACCAAGTTCGGAGAGGTCCGTAAGAAAGTTTAGAAGGAGAGGGGGAGAAACAATACAAGGTGTCAGAACGTGCTTTTATTTAGGAGGTGATGAGAAAAACGAACTTGTTGATCGTCGACGATTAAATTTTTCTCGTAGACAAGGGGGATGAGGTTAAGAATTTTTATAGAGCGTGTTAAATGCGCGAAGGGGTGGTTTGATTAGGTGCTAAAGTAGAGGGTCGTGTTTGTGAGGTATCGGTCGGCTGAGCGCGGCGCTTCTGTATGAGTTGTGTGAAGTTTGGGCTTGTTCTTAATACGTCAGTGCTCTTAGGAACGTGTAGAGCTTTGTTGGGGGTGCACCCAATTTACTTACCTCTGGGGTCGCGTAGCGTAGGAACACGAACCCTACATGCCGATGGACCTACGTGAATAATTACTATAATATGACAGGGGATGAAACCAGCTCGCGTGAGCTTCATTAAGTATTCAGCGGTTACAATCGAGTAGACATATAAGACTAAGTTGGCCCCTCTCTTTTTTTTAAACCAAACATCCTATAAATACGGGAAACCCCTTTTCCAAAGCAGATAAATAGACAGAAAGTGACCAAATCTGTACAGATTCAAGACAATTTCTGCGTGCTAGATGTATTGACTGAATAATTCTGTTAAACGTAATTTTAAAAAGGTGATAAAGGAAATATAAGAAGTAACATTGTGAAGCTTTCTTACCTTGGGTCGATTTTTGACGAGTTGCTTGACCGAGATCCCGCCGAAGCTGACCGTCTAGGCGATGGGCGGGAAAAGGGTGTATTCTCCAACCCCATATTCTGCAGAATATCAAATTCATTCATTTGCGGAGAGAGCATCATGAAGCCTCCTTCCAGCAACTGAATTGCGAAAGAAGGGCTTAATCCTCAAGCTGAAGACACTGGAAAGCTTCCACAAATTATGTTTTCTTCTTGAAATTAGCAAGAAGCAGGACAATTTTTATGATAACAATTTAAAAAATAATGTTGATTCTAAGCATCAGAGCGTAAAACTGAAGCAGCAGTCGAGTGCTAAGCACGAGTGAGCGGCTAAATACTACATCAATCGTTAGATGGACGTCAAATATCAAGAGACAATTTCAACCGACTGTCCTCCACTCACTCCCATTCTCCCCTCTCTTCATATAGCTGTTTTTAATTAAGCCTCTTTTTTTTCTCCCCCTGCGCCACAAATATTAAACGTCCAAGCATCCACTATACCTCGAGCAGAAAAGCGGCGTGATTTTTCATAGATGACGGGAGCGCGGGGTAACACGGTTAAAATGGGGTTGCTATCAGACGCTCAGACATTATGACGAATCAACGATCAAACTATATACGCCACTCTATACCACGTGATAAGATAACAGATACATGTTCAGCATCCGAAGATTCAATTCCAGAAATTCTAAGTTTGCATTCATCCATCTTTATATGTGTACATCTCTCATTCTCGTTCACGAGTCTTGTTTATATAGATGATTTAAATGCCGAATGGTATCATTTTACACATTAATTTGGAGGAGAGTAAATTGATTAGAAAAGACATGTCATTTACTTTTTTTTTTATTTATCTCTTTGCATATATTTCTTTATCTAAAAGGAAAAAAAGGTGGACAGAACGTCATTAAGGTAGACGTCTATCCATCATGCGAATTTTAATGATTTCTACTTATATATACTTTAAGTATATATAAGTAGAAGTCATTACTTGTTTGATTTATATGTGAATGAAATAAGATGGATAAATGAATGGATGCATAAATAAATAAGTTATCTATTTATTCATCCATTCATTTATCCATCTTATTTCATTCACATATAAATCAAACAAGTAAAGAGCCATCATTACATCATAATATGCACCAGCAAATGCCTGCAAATTAAAGAAATAGATACATCATATTCTTTCGCATAGATCTTCTCATTAACTTTTTTCTTATTGTTATTTCCTGCATTTCTCCTTTTCTTAATTATTTCCAACTATAAAAGCTACTTCAATATTCACACAATCATGATCCTGATCTAAGCTATATCGATTCAGCTACTAAGCATTAGTTTAAACGTCAAAAATGGTACCACGGATCCTGCTTGATTTCTGAAAGACCGTCATTGTAAACAAAACAAAAATAGAAAGAAATCAAGAATCAATCAGCAGAAGTCTGATGTTTTTAAAATAGTACTTGCTTTTAACGCGTTTAAATGATGACTTGTGAAAAATATGAGTAATCAACCGATACAGATAAAATTATGAAGTAATACATATATAAATATTATATTTATTATATCAAGATAACCCTAAAGTATGAAAAAATCCCATTAATGTGGAATGGAGATGGTGTATGTTGTGTTATTGGCAAGACATGAATTATCGTAGAGACTGCATTTTGCCAGACGCTTTAAATTGATGTTTGTTTGTGTCTTCCACCATGTCCCCTTGGAAGAACAGAGGTATTTATTTCAATTCTTCTGAAAGGGCAATCCAGCCAATCTTATTAATTGCAAATTATTTTTACACATGTAAATTTGCCAAATGTATTCTAATTTCGTATTATGTTGTTATTTGTCTTTTTTACTGATTGGAAATAAAGTACCATACCAAAGTACCATACCACCATCATTCGCAAGAAAGTGTTTTTGTTATTTCCAATCGCTCATAGGATAATGATTCCCTTATGATTTTCCTTAATGTGACATATATATTGTTCAATATCTAAAAGTAGATGAAGCTTGGCTACCCAGGGTAAGGCACTCGATCTGTAAGTGTGGTTTTCCGATGCGTTCATTATTTTTTCTTATTTTTTTCTTCTTATTTTTTCTTCCGAATGCTAAAATGAAAATCAGGTTTTATCCCGAAATAAATATTCTTTGACTCTTGCATGAATGGAGTTTCGGAACTAAATACTTTTTTCGAACTGTATCGAACCTTTTTTTGTTTATTATTATTATTTATTATTATTAACGGAACATTTTCCATATTGAATAATCGAACCGTGAAACGACAAACCATAGGTACAAACCATAACTCCTTGTTGAATACGAGGTTTGTTATTCACCTTCAAACACAAGTTCTCTTAAAAAAAAAGTTTTATTTCCTTGGTTATATCATTCTTTACTGGAGATAAATTTATAATCAATCTTGCTTTCGACACTTAGATTTGATAATCGAATGAAACAAGTCACATCTATTTAGGTGTTATTATGGGCGATTTGTTCTTTTTTCCTCGCCAAACATGACCTATACGTTTCCTATGAATAAGCATTAGACCCTTCTACACCGTTTATAGTTTTTCTCTTCTACCCTTAAAGTTTTAACAGTATTCCTCATCATCATTTAATATCTTCACTATTTTTACACCGTTTTTAAAACACATTATTGGTTGTAGAATCAGGACAACAATATTCATCTCTCGTAACATGCGTAATGCAAAGTAGAATAGCTTATTAATTAAGAGCAAACTTAGGTGTCATTCTTTATCGATTGGGGTTGGTCAATGTGGTTCGGAGGATGTGATAAGAAAGATAAAAACGTTGATATGATTATGTTGCCAATTTACTGTGATTCTTTCTTACAAAGAGGATTTAATCCCTAGGTGTGCTGAGTAATCAACCAAAAAGTTTTGCATACAAGATTCTGGTACAAGAATAATACATGATACGAATGTAATTCTAACGAGATTATATCCCTCAACGATTGACATTAAGGATTTTAGTCTAGGCACCTTGATATTCAAACGTTCCCTGGTTGTTTTGCATGTCAATTATCATTAGAATAGATTACATATTAATGGGATGATTTTTACTTGATGTACATCATATTGAAATCTTTCTACAACATTTATTATGATTTGATGATTCGTTATTGTATGCCAGCATTTCTTATCTAAAATTGTTATAGATTCAATTCAATTCGAATTTTATAACTCAACTCCACAGCAAACGTATTTACACAAATTTATTTTACAATATAAATGCATTCTGAATCGAATCAAGGAAACAACGTGCACAATTCATATATATTCAAATACATGTACAAGCGATTATGTCCACAGACAATTTGATAACATTGATTTTCACAAATGTTTTTGTAGTAAACTTGTAGATTCAAATAGAGCTAATGTGTGCTTTCTATTGGCTTTTATGAAACGGAGCAAAATTATTTACTTTGTAATGCTCGATTTTGCAGTTACAATAAGTCATTCCGAATATTCATTACTCAGGAGGTTCGTTATTCCGAGGTTTGGAAAATGAAAAAAAAAACACAGTTCGTTATAAATCTTAACATTTTGATAAGGTTAATTTTTCCTAAAATAAAATCGGGTTTATTGAGAAGTAAAATAATGATTCGAATATGAAATATCATACAAATTGCATTAATAACTCGTTGTAGTATATCTTTAGCTGAAGAAAATGTGTGTTCACCACATGTCAACATTTTTTTCGTTATATTACTCTTTAAATTCACAGATTGACGTTCCGTAAGATGATTTAAAGAAGAACCACGAGGGAAATCACAAATACAACATATTTTACATGTACGAAAAGGTGATTATGTGGATAAAATGTTGAAAGAACTGTTTTATATCAAATTCGATCATGTAAAACAAAAACCTGATTTTAGGGCTCGTTTTTTGCATTTCGGTTTCGGAATCCTTCGAGTTATTTTGAGTTATTTCGTTTTATTTACTTCATGACGTCAAGGAGAGTACATTTGCAGAAGGAACCACCCAGCATAATTTAGAGGGTGTCTTCCTCTACATGCTTTGAATTATTTTATTTATTTACTTTTTTGTCCTGTAAAGCTATCCAAAATAATATGACGGCAAACGCTATTGTAAGTAAGGTGCAAGTGCATTGTTGTCGTAAATCAAATTGTACGCTCGCTCATTCTTTCCTTTGTTTCTTATGCCTTTTATATCTGAGAAAATAATTGCCACACTCAAGGAGTCGGGTTGTTATTGTAACATTTCATTCATTGGGCATGTCTATTTACTGAATCATTTCAAGCAGTGTGTTGTGGATACATAGCTCTATTATGTACACATAAGGAAATTCCTTCCTCTTATTCTGCTGAGTAATGTTGAACAGGAATACACTGTATAAATCGGGGAAATACTTTCTTTTGTGTGCATATAACCCTTTCGAAGGCTTCAGTGGAAGTTGTTTGGATCTTCCAATTTTTTTTCATACTTGCTCGAAATGTTTTCCTTTTTTGATCTCACAATACAAATCACGTTTCGCACTCCGTTCGCATTTCATTTGTCAAACACACACGTTCCAGGCTTGATAATGTCTTCGTGATTCTCCTTTAATGGACTGAAATCATCCTTTTCATGACTAAATCAACGAGTAACATGTTCGAATCCCGCATGTTTATAACTCCTTCAAAAAGAAGTTCGTATTGACTTCTTGTGCCACCCTCTTAACATAGTCGTATCAACTCTAATGTCTATGTTACGAGGGTGACACAAGATGTCAATACGTCTTGGCAGAAAGAGGATAGCTAAGACCATTTCGAGCAATCGGCCCAGAAAGTTCTGGATGACGATGTTGGTGGTGGTGGCAGTGATGGTGCACCATCTTCATCATACAGGTGAGGATGATGACGATGGTGGCGGTGCTATGGTGAAGATGGTGATATTTAATGTGATAACTGGTGCTAAATAACACGGATCAGACTTATTATACGTTTATGTATTGTTTCTGTTATGAGGACTCTACTCTGATAATACTTCCAAATGAACGACACGATATAATTTAATAAAAAAAAAACGAAGAAAGCACAATTTGTTGAGAATAATTATGTTCTAAGGTAAACATACCTCATCTTCAGCTTAAAATTAAACTACATAAAGTTAGGGTTTAGGTCCTAGGCTATATAAGATTTAAAATAATCGTGCAATGTGTATAGCAACATATCAATGGGAAGGAATAAAATCATTAGAGGTCAAGTTGAGGACAGTTACATAACAGCCTCATTTTGAAGAGGAGAATTAGATCATATACATCGAAATTAAATATATGGAAATTAAACCTAAATTGGGAATGGAGTCATGTGGAATACAATGAGAGCCTATAAGAAATTTAAAACAATGAAACAAGAAGTGCTGTGATTTTCGAAATTGATCTATCGAAAATGACCATCTCCTTCGTCGATTAATAAACTCTTGTCCTCTTCACAATGTCAACACGATGAAGAATCAGTTACACCACATCAATCTCAACTTTCCGCTTTCATCACCCCAGCGGATCGAAATGAAAAGAAAAAGCCGTGTTTTTCAACAATCATGATCCCTATACAGAGTTACGGGGACAAACAGAAACCCTTAGAAAGCGGCTGAGGTAAGTCGGAAAGGAGAGTAAACACCGGACAGCGTAAATGAAGAGTTAGAGAAAACATGGGATTAGAAATTATTTGATCCTTCTCACCTCAATAATGTTTGATTTGTGGAAGTAGATACTGATACGGGCGGATGACGTCACGTTCTTGGGAAGTGTTGCGCGCACAACCTTCTTCTAAACGGTTCTGATTGGTGGAATCGCGAGAGTGCGTAATAACCCGCACACCCTGACTGGTATTTTACCAGAGTAAGATTTCGTTTTCATTTTACTGCAAGGTTAATCTTCGTGAATATTTTAATATTGGGCATGAAAATTTGCCTTGTAAAAGTGCCATTTCCAATATCATAATGGAAATGCTATTTTTACAATATAATGTTATATTCATGAAAAACATTACACATATTTTACGATATAACAGGAAAACTTCAACTAAAAGAGAATTAAAATCGCGCTGACAAGAATGATATGCATCAGTTGTGTTATTCAACAGTACACTAGCCAATATTCATGACTCATTTTATATCATATGATCTTAAAAAAAGGATTTTGTTGTCCAAAAATCGTTTTTAGGATTTACGAAAACACTAACAAGCAGATGTCGCAGGAACGATTAATATTTTATGATAAGGAAGAAAGTAATATGTGGTGGTGGTGATGATGATCGGATGATGATGATAATGATGATAATACACCCATTTACCAGTCATAATCTATTTAAATCTTAATTATAAACCATGTCTTTTTGTAGACGTTGGTAGTTTTACATAAAATTTCCAATAGATTAGTCACTCTATGAGCTATTAGTCATTGACTACATAACGGGTATCAAAGACCAAAATCCAAACACATCTGCTCGTTTTAGTCCTCTTCCCTTTAATACCTATTGATCAAGCAGAAAGCAAACTGAAGCTAACCCGCTTTCCTTTGATGATTTATCCTTGATTTTAAGTATGAACTTGGTCAACAGAGATGCCAACTGTTCCGGAGGGTGTTTCATGAGGTTTTGTCGCAGCGACAAGTAGTCATTCTCCGACAGTTACCATGGCAACAGTCAGTGGTAGTGTGTTTCATCCAATTAAAATCAAGGGATCTAGTCAGCGCTGACTAATATCTCCTGCGACTAATTTCATTAAACACCCTCCAGGAATCATTTTTAAAATTTGAATTGAAAATTAAATTGAATCAATGCACGAGGTCAAAATTAAAAGGTAGATCACACAACGGCATAACAGAAGTGAGAGTTATATGACAATAATAACCATACGCTCAGCCATTTACTTGTAAGAAAAGCCTAAACTTCAGAGGAAATTATGTCTCATTCATATTTCGTAGCGGTTGGCATCACTGCTGACCAGTCGTGTATGCATGGGGAAAACATCCATGGAGTACACGCAGCGTTGCGGTGTACGCCACGAAGCAACCGGGGGCCAATTGCATGAAATGGTCTTAGCTATCTTCTTCTTGCGAAGACGTCTTAACTTCTTGTGCCAACCTCTCAACATAGACACAAACGTTGATACGTCTATGTTAAGAGGTGGTACAAGAAGTTTGGACGTCTTAGATAGCTTAGACCATTTTGTGCAATTGGTCCCTGTTCGGCAGTTACAAATTGATTTGGGGTGAAGCAGGATTGAATCCCCCTTGCTTACCCTCGAGTCATATGCCATATACTTCCAAATATATACAGGCGCGCACCGTGGGGGGGGGGGGGGCTATGGGGGCGCCAGCCCCCCGGGTAAGCGGAAGGGGGGCGCAAAAAAAAGGGAAAGGGGAAGAAAAAAAAAAGAAAAGAGGGAAAAAAAGAAAGGGAAAAAGAAAAGG
>BQKZ01004009.1:30265-48153 GCA_036244855.1 Temnopleurus reevesii
GGGGGGGGGGGGGGTTGCTTGAAGTAAAAAGTCATAAACTAAGAGCATAAAAGTATGCTTAAATTGACAGCTACAGCTGGCAACCCTAAAAATAAAAAAATCTCCATACTGTGGGAGGATAGGAGGGGCCACCCCCTCCCACACCCCCCTCGCTCGCTTCGCGAACTCGGGCTTGGTCGCTCCGCTCTCTCGCTGATGTCTATCTTGGCATCCAAAAACCTGCTCTCGGGAAAAAGCTGGATCCGCCCCTGACATTGAATCTGAATAAGAATTTTGTATATAATGCACTGATCCTTAATTGTTTACACTTCCTAAAAAAGAATAAAATTATGTTGATAACTGCTCTTTGTTTATCCCAATTCAATATTAATAGCGCCCCCATTATTTATTTATCCTCTCTTTCTCCCACCATCTCTCTCTCTCTCTCTCTCTTTCCTCCTCTCGTTCAGGTCTCAGCAAACTCTACGGGTAAGCGTGGGGAGTGCCTTCTCATTCAGCTCAAGCAGGTTGCCGAATGCAGACCAGATGTCGGCGGCAAAAAACGGAGTAGCTTTGTGATCCAAAAGACACCCAATGCAGGCGCTAACAAACAGGTAGGCCACAAAATAATACAAAAATATTTAATATTTGGTGTTATTATTTGCCGAGATATCCTTGGAAGGCGCGATTTGGGTTTAGATGCAGATGGGATGCTTTGCGTGTTGTGGTTTTGCGCACTCGAGAAATCAATTGTTGTGAGATGCGCTATCGCGATGCTCATCCTTCAAAATCCGTGTTATCGTTCTGTTTTCGTAATTTCTCGAGGTTTCTCTTCTCACGCGGTTGATCTTATATGTCTCAATCGTTCCTCATCGTTTATCATGCAAACATGTCTTCGTATTTTCACGTCCCGTCTCTTTATTTCGTCTTATATATGAGGGTATATCACCTTATGTTTATTTCTATATCTCTTTCGCCCATTCTCTCTCCACCTCTCTCCGTGTTCATGTTTATTTCATTTCTCCCGTTGAGCCCTCTTATTTTCTTGCATTTTCTTTTCCAATTTGATCGATGTGTCACTCACTGTCTCTTCATTTACGGTTTGCCCTTTTATCTCTCTCTTTAACTTCATCATCTTTTCCTGTGTCTAATTCTCTCTTTCTCTCTGTCTGTCTGTCTGTCTCTCTGTCTGTCTGTCTGTCTCTATCTCTCCATTTGCTCTCTTCCTCTCTTTCTCTTGTCCCCTTATCATGCTTATTGTCCATCTGTCTATTATTCATCTATTTATATATCTTTATCTATCCATCTGTTTTCTTTTCTATTTACATCCCTCTCTTTCTTCTTTCATCCTCTCCATCTGGTTCCATTTATGCTTCTCTATCCCCACTTTCGCCCACCTTTATTTTGCACATTTCTATATTAATCATTCTATCCATCTATATATCTATAATCTATCTATCTATCTATCTATCTATCTATCTATCTATCTATCTATCTATCTATCCATTTGTTTTCCGTCCTACATTTCCCTCTCCTCCTCCTCCCTATAATCTTTCCACACTCCTTCCCCATCTCTAGTTTCACACACCTTTATTATGTAAACTTCTACAATAATCATTCTATCTATCTATCTATCTATCTATCTATCTATCTATCTATCTATCTATCTATCCATCCATCCATCTATCTATATATCATAAATCTATCTATTTATATCCATCTGTTTTCCTTCCTACATCTCACTTTCCTCCCTATCTTTCCTTTCTCCGTCCCCATCCCCAGTTTTACGCACCTTTATTGTACACTTCTACATCAATCATTCTATCTATCTATCTATATATCTATCTATCTATCTATCTATCTATCTATCTATCTATCTTTCTTTCTTTCTATCTATATATATATCTATCTATATCTATATTTTTATAATTCATCTATCTTTTTTCCTTCCTATACATATCTCTTTCTTCTTTTTCCTTCTTCCTACCTCTGTCCTTTTTTCCTTCCCATCTTCCGTTTTATCCACCGTTGTTTATGTTTATACGTTCGTCATTCTATCAATCAATCCATCTATCTATCTATCTATCTATCTATCTATCTATCTATCTATTTATATATCTATCTATATCTCTATCTCTCTCTATCATTATATTTCCCCTTTCTATATACACCTCTCCCTCCTCTTCCTCCCTATATTTTCCACATCCCTTCTCCCCATCTCCAGTTTCACGCACCTTTATTATGTATACGTCTACGTCTGTGTCTATTTGCACGCCATGTTTGTCGCCGTGGCTTTGTCTCTCCCCCATCCTCCTCATGCATGGCGCAGACATAATGCATCTCGCCTGGATGCTTTGCCATGGGAACGCACTATACCGTAATGAGATGGAGAAAGAGGGTTTGGGAGGAGGATAATTATGCGCATGTGCTGACCGTAACGCCATTTCAACAATCCTAAATCATGTATGGTTGTATTAATGTGTGTAAAAGACTTGCATTGCTTTGTCTTTGTAAGAAAATACTGATATTTTGATGAGGTAAAAAAAATAAGCGGTTAAATGGTTCACCATGGGAACGCACTATACCGTGATGAGATGGAGAAAGAGGGGAGGGGAGGAGGATAATTATGCGCATATGCTGACCGTATTGCCGTTTCAACAATTGTTTATATAAACATAAAGAGTTCCAATTGCGCTTTGTCTTTGTAAGAAAATTATGATATTTTGAGGCTGAATGCTTTGCCATGGGAACGCACTATACCGTAATGAGATGGAGAAATTGGGGATGGGAGGAGGATAATAATTATGCGCATATGCTGCCTGACCGTATATTATCACTGTTCCAACAATAATGTCTGTATTAATGTATGTTTATATGTATTAAAGAATTCCACTGCTTTGTCTCTGAAAATGATGATATTTTGAGAAAAAAATAAGCGGCTGAATACTTCACCATGGGAACGCACTATACACCGTAATGAGATGATGTGGTTTAGTATTTGAGGAGGATAATCAGGGAGTTCACAACTCCCTGGGATCAAATTATGCGCATATGCTGACCATATCGCCATTTCTAAACCTAATCCTAAACCATGTATGTTAATAATAATAATAATAATACATGTGTCTTATATAGCGCACTTTCCACCCTGGTTAGGTACTCAAGGCGCTCAGAGCAAATTCATTACAGAAAAGAAATAACAAGGAAAGTCAAAAGGCACTCTTAAATAGATAAATAAATAAATAAATAAATAGATAAATGAATAAATAAATGTTCGTATTGATGTGTGTTAAAGAGTTGAATTGCTTTGTCTTTGTAAGAAAATGATGATATTCAGACATAATGCATCTCGCCTGGATGCTTTACCATGGGAACGCACTATACCGTAATGAGATGGAGAAAGAGGGTTTGGGAGGAGGATAATTATGCGCATGTGCTGACCGTAACGCCATTTCAACGATCCAAGAAACGTTATACTACAGAGTTTAAGTGAAATGTCTTTGATTTGAACCTGAAACAATAGCTACGGTGTTTTAATATGGGGAACGCACTATACTGTAATAGATGGAGAAATAGGGGATGGGAGGAGTATAATCATTTGCGCATATGCTCATCGTATCGCCGTTCCAACAATCCTAAATCATGTATGTTTGTATTTAGATATGGATTAAACAGTTAAAGTGCTTTGTTTTGTATCAAAAAAATATTATGTTGAAGTAAAAAATAAGTGCCTTGTTGGTTTAACGTTAGAACGTACTATGATGCTACCGTAATGAGATGGATGGATTTGGTTTGGGAGGAGGATAATATTATGCGCATATGCTTACCGTATCGCCGTTTCAACTATCCTAGAAAAAACATATTAAAGAGTTTAAGTGAAATGTCTTTGTTTTGAACCTGAAACAATAGCTTTGGTGGTTTAACATGGGAACGCACTATACCGTAATGAGATGGAGAAAGAGGGGATGGGAGGAGTATAATCATTTGCGCATATGCTTACCGTATCGCCGTTTCAACTATCCTAGAAAAAACATATTAAAGAGTTTAAGTGAAATGTCTTTGTTTTGAACTCAAGACAATTGCTTTTATGCTTTGCCATGGGAACGCACTATACCGTAATGAGATGGAGAAATGGGTTTGGGAGGAGGAGGATAATTATGCGCATGTGCTCATCGTATAACCATTTCAACACTCCTAATCATGTATTAAAGAGTTGCATTGCTTTGTCTTTGTCTTTTTTAGGTAAACAAGTAAACCGCTAAGTGCTTTACTATGGGAATGAATTATACCGTAATGAGAATAAAAAGAGGGTTTGGGATAAGGATGATTATGCGCATGTGCTCACCGTTTCGCCATCTCATGTAATTTTAGGTTGAAGTGCTTTGTCTATATATTTGAAATAGTCCTTTTTAAAAGTAAAAAATAAGAGCATTGGTGGTTCACAATGTGAACGCACTATACCGATACAATGGGATGCAGGGATTTGGGAGGATGATAATTATGCGCATATATGCTGACCATATCGCCATTTAAAAAATCACAATAATGACGTATTAAATTGAAGTGCTATGTCTGTGTAAAAACAGACATGTTTAGATGTAAAAACAGGCACATGGTTGCCTCACTGTTAAAGCCCGTGTATAGTTTTGGTAAAGATTAAAGAAATGTGAATTTTGGGGATATATACCATGACATATAGTTTGTATACACATTTCAAGATCATAGCATAATTTTCTACGANCGTCGTTGAGCCGCTCCGTTGTCGAGCGTAAACTCCCTAATAATGCGCATATGCTGACCATATCGCCATTTCAACAATCACAGTAATGACGTATCAAATAATTGAAGTGCTATGTCTGTGTAAAAACATACATGTTTTGATGTAAAGATAAGCACAGGGTTGCCTCAGAGTTAGAGCGTATTTTAATGGGATGAAGAAAAGGGGTTGCGAGAAGGATATTGATGAGCATGTATGTTGAATGAATCCCGAATGAAAAACGATGCAATACACTCGAAAGTTTAAGTTCTTTGTCCAAGGTGGTCGATGTAAAAAATAAATCATGTTTTGAAGTAATGAAACAAAAATAATAACACCTAAATGGTTCACAATTGGCGGATGATTTGAACACGTTTGATATGGAGATAGAGAGAAAGAAGGGTCGAGAGGAGAATAATAATTATGTGCCAAACATGTCGCCATGGCAGTACAACATGACATGCGTCTGAAGAAAAAAAAACATATGCAAAGTCGAAACTATTAACATGATTAACGCTCTGTACATCCCATCGCTATTATGCCCCAGTCACATTAAGCCCTGGTCACATAGGGCCCCGGAAGCAATACGATTCACCCCGACTCGTTGTTCTGAGGCAGTTAACTGTGAATTAAAAAAGAGTCGGGGTGATTCGTAGTTAATGGTGTTGCTTCCGGGGTCCTATGTGACCGGGGCTTAAGCTGCATTCATACAGCAATCACGGCCGTGTGAAAACAGCTACACATCTGAGATTCAGACGCAAATATAATTATGTGTTATCGCAACTTAGACACAGCATTTTATCTTTCGAATGCGTGGTTTCCACACATGGGAATATATGCCTGTATAATGATGGTGATGTGATCAGCAATTATTGAACACTTCAATATTAATAACCATGATGAATGCAATTACGGTCACCACGTGGGATGGATATTGAGATTGTAATTTATTACGTTTTCTTCTTTTTATTAATTTGGTAAGGAGAATTCATTCGCTTTCATGGAAAATAGGAGTAACTTGCTGCTATTTCAAAGGATAATCATCACCGTTGTGATAATTATCGTCGAAATCATCATCACCATCATAATCATCCTCATCGCCGTCATCATCATCATTATCATTATCATCATCATCATCATCATCATCATCATCATCATTATCATCACCATCATCATCATCATCATCATCATCATCATCATCATCATCATCATCATCATCATCATTATAATCATCGTATTCTAGTCACAATCATCATTATTAAAAATCATCACCACCATCACCACAAATACGATTTCCAAAAAAAAAAAATCCCTTCAGAAATGTAAATATTCTCGGTCATATGCATATTGAAAATATTTTAGACTGTTTGATAAAGGCCGAGAAAATATATGAGTATTTTAAAAGTACTCTTACTACGTCTTCTACTACTACTACTACTACTACTACTACTACTACTACTACTACTACTACTATACTACTACTACTACTACTACTACTACTACTTCTACTACTACAAGCTACTAATAATAACAATATTAATGATGATGATAATAATAATGTACTAGTAATAATAATGATAATAATGTTAATAATAATATTGATAATGATGATGATAATAATGATAATAGTAATAATGATAATAGTAGTAATGATAATAATAATAATAATAATGATAATAATAATAATGATAATAATAATAGCAATAATAATGATATTAATAATAATAATAATAATAATAATAATAATAATGATAATAATAATAATAATAATAAAGATAATAATTCTTGTATGGCGATATTATTGCTCCAGTCAAAGGATATATAATTATCATTTTTATCATCATCATCATATTCATAATAATAATAATCACCACCACCATCACCATAATGCGATTTCCAAAAAAAATCCATTAAAAAAATGTAAATATTCTCGGTCATATGCATACGGCTTTGAAAATGTTTTAGACTGTTTGACGAAGGCCGAGATAAAAAATGACAATTCTAAGAATTACAACAATTGAAGAAAAATGTAGGGACCAACTCTATACGGTACATGCAGACAGACACATGCACTTATGGGGAAATCCCGCAAACAAGAGCGGAAAGTGGCCATATCACTATCTAAAGCGAATAGGAAAAACACACTTCAAACATTTCTAATCTAAATATATCATTATCATTGTCATATATCCTGAAGTAGATGTTGTATGATCAATTAATTGAACATCTTAGGTCCAAATTCCATCATGAGTAAAGAACGAAAGACGCTTTCCCATTTGGCACATTAGTCGATAGCCTATACTATCCTGAATGTTTCCTGTACACGACGGATCAGAAAAACGGCCAAGTGATTTGAAGTTGTATATAGGAAGTATGAATATTCAGTCACATATCACGTGATGATAAGTCTTATTTGCGTTATCTTTGTTATATCATTAATTGGATGTTTTCACATACGCGTGAATACGCAGACAGATTACTCAATGTATGATGAATGCACCTGCTCTATATGTTGCTTTGATAAATAAAGACCACAACATCCATGCTAGATATTGCAATCCGCTGCTGTCAAAAGAGGCGAAGTTATTTTGTCTGTAAATACACTCTTAAAATGTTGGGCAACAAACTGTTCACGTAACTTTTGGTTAGAGTATGTCCATCTTAGGATGGAATTAAAACAATGTGTTTTTTTTTATATTTATAGTTTTTATTGAAAATGGAATTAAAACAATGTTACATTAGTTAAGCATATTTTAGACAAGTATTGGGTTACGTAACCTCTATATATGGAAATGCAAATGTCAACCATAACGTGGGCCGTAATGGCCGTATGGATCGTGGGTTTTCCAAAAGTGCAGATATTGGCTATTAACTGGATCAAAATCTATTGACAGCAAACAAACAAACAAATATCAGACATGTATGAACATTTATAAATGAAAATGGTATATAAAATGGTGTGAGAAGGGAGAATGGAATTTCCATCTCCCTGATAATGTGAGGAGAGAACGTGCAAAAACATCAATTCAATCAACCGATATTTTCTCACTACCAAGAGTAATATTCCTCCCATACGAAGATTTTATCATTGAATAATTTGCGCACGTCAAGCGCGATATCTTCAGAATCAGTGATGCAACATTTTCTTGACTCACTCTGTACATACTTCAATGACGGGAGACACATGACAATTGTTGTACTAGTGGGAAGTCTTCATATTTTAATATGAAATGTCGTATCCTGACAAAACACTTTGCTTTTGAAAGTAAATTTACTCAATGATTTAATTTGTGTAATAATGTTCATGAATGAATGCTGCATCGAAACTTGGGGCGTATCTGTCAGTTTATAGCAACGGGTTCATTCTAGAATCAGGATATCGGTATATTGTTGAAGGAATTGTTCCTTTATTTATTTGCGTAAATACTCAATTTGATATGAGACAGATTTGATATTCGGAATGCGTTCATTCGTAATAGCGGATACCCAGAACTAAACAAATATTGACGAGGAAAAAGAAACAAAAAAGACGTATCATAAACATGGTAAAGTGTAAGGGTACGGTATCATTCGCGCACCCAGGATTTTAAAGGGGTACTATTATGAGAATACAAGTTAATCTTTTTTAAGATAGCCGGCTGTGACCTGCGTCACGGTTATGTTAGCCGTCTTTCGCTTCCCGTTTCTTCGTTCTTATCTACTGTTTTGGTGAGTTACGTTAATGAGTTCTTGTGAATCACCGTCTAACTATTGATATCCATTGAACATTTTTGAGGACAAATTTCATTTACATGACTTTTTGACTGGTTTTGGACAAGGTTCTGTGTGATACAGGATTGCAAAGCTGTCGTACAGTACGTTACGTAACTCAGGCCGACAGTTACCCGATAGACTCGGTCACGTAAAAGGATAGAAACTATGGCGAGTATAGCTTCGAACGGGGAATCCGGGGGTGCTACCCCTAGAGTCCTGCCGGTTTTCTTCAAGAACAGTGACATCATAGATAGTGAAGGAAATGAAGATCTTCCACGAGATCTCTCAGTATATGAAGTATGCTCTNCAGATTGTCTTTCGCTGTGTCAACTCGGCTGATCGAGACCGCTGGGTTCACGTGATCAATGACGTCATGAATGGGACCATCAGCGGCCAGTCAGAAGTGAGTTGATTATTTATTTATTTATTCATTTATTTATTTATTTTTCTATGTATTTATTTAATAATAATGATAATAATGGTGATTTCTTTATTCATTATTACGTTTTATTTTAACAGGGTAGCCCCATCAGTAACCAATGTACTGTTCTATCTGGGGGCCCTGTATAATAGGAATGTAAATTATAAATTACATTGAAAAGGAGTAAAAAAAAAAAATGGTTGTAATTCAGACAGAATCATGGATGTTATTGTCGAGAATATCTTGCAGAAGCAAGTAGTGGATCCGACTCTCGGCCTTTTAATTAGTTGGTTGGCGGTTCGAATTCCATGCCATGACGTTAATTTTCTTCAGCAAGAAATTCATCTATATTGTGCTGTACTCAACCCAGGTGAGATGAATGGGTACTTGGCAGTTATACATGTTCCTTAACATGCATAAGTGTCTCATAGCTGCTATTGTTAAAGCCAGGGTAATAATACTACACTGATTGTATAGTAAGAGCATAGAGACGCAATGGCGGTATAGTGTGCGCTATACAAGCACTGTGTTATTATATTATGTTATACTTCAGAAATATGTTACAATACACACGTTATTATTATGTACAAAGTATCTCCAAGATTAGGAGCATGATTGCAGCAACTAAAATATGAATTTTATATAAAATTTATCAAAAAAAAAAAAGGGAAACAGAATCTAATAAGATGAATTGTGAAAACACATCAAACAAATAATTCTACCTGAAGGCGTTGTCTCAAATCTGCGTGCAATCTCAGCAAACGGGTGCACGGTTTCCGAATTAAATTTTGATCCCTATCACAAAAAAACTCTCAGGGGACACGCTTGCTAATGTTATCATTTGCAAACATTGAATGCAAATCTAAAAGCCCCCTTCACACCTATTGATGCGAATTGAGTTGGACAAGGCTGGTGAATCGGAAAACGGAATCTCATATATACGTTCAGCGCAAAGGCGATTTGTTCAACTCGCCAAGACGCCTTCTATGTAGGGCAAGAACTGAAGAAGGCGAGACGTGGAATAACTCCTCCCCCGCGCTCGATACGTATAACCCCCGTATTTATTATTATTATTTTTGTACATGTCGTCAGTCTTCGTCTGCCTTTAACGAATATAGCGTTAGCACAGCGTGTTAAAGCGAATTTCTCGCAGCAAAGATTGTAAAAAATAAATTCAATTTGCGTTGTGCTTGCGCGTTTAGTATTTCACCGCATTTCGTTGCAGGCTCAACACATTTTTTTTTTTGCTGACTACTGTCGGCTGCGATCAATAACAAGACAATTATGAGTCAGCGGCGTGATCAGCCAAGTATGAAATACACGACAGGACATTTCTAANTTTAGTGTAGATGTAATAGGGCTTCTCATCCCAAAAAGTTAATCTGTATTGATGTAATATACCATTATCAATACCCTTTTCAGTGAAAGAGAGCCCAAATGTGTTTCATATATTTAATAACATTTTTTTTTCAATTTTATGTTGGCTTACTAGGGAACGCCCCTAATTTTTTTTTCAAATGTAAATCCTATTTTGACATCTCAAGAGTCAAGTTTGTTCACCTTGCTAGATCATGTTTCAGAGCTGGTTCTGTAAACAACAAAAGGAAATATGTGGAACAATGAAAGGGAATTGGAATGCGCAATCACCTGAATTGAAATCCCTGCATTGATCCACATATTTCCTTTTGTTATTTACAGAACCAGCTCTGAAACATGATCTAGCAAGGTGAACAAACTTGACTCTTGTGATCTCACAAAAGGAGTTACATTTGAAAGAACTTTTTAGAGGCGTTCCCTACTAAACCAACATAAAATTGAAAAAAAAAATATTATGAAATATATGAAACACATTTGGGCCCTCTTTCACTGAAAATAGTTTTGATAATGGTATAATACATCAATACAGATCAACTTGTATTTCATAATAGTAACCCTTTAATATCGGGAAGGGGGGGGGGGCACTCGAGCGATATGAAATTTTGCTCCCCATACCCCTCAAAGATCTAACGAGTAAGAAAAAAGGCATCACCTCAATCTTTGCGCCGCACAGTATAATACATCAATACAGATCAACTTGTATTTCATAATAGTAACCCTTTAATATCGGGAAGGGGGGGGGGGGGGGGGCGCTCGAGCGATATGAAATTTTGCTCCCCATACCCCTCAAAGATCTAACGAGTAAAACAAAAAGGTATCACCTCAAACTTTGCGCCTCACAGTAATTTTTGGGCGCCCTTTTACTTAAACCTCCGTGGAGGGGGAGGGGAGGGGGCGGGCATGGTTATGCTTTTGAATTTGCAATGGTTTGATAAGAGATTTCCAAAATGATCGTTTACAAATTTTATGGTAGCCAAAGGGCGGTATGTAGGCGTATCCTTGCACGAAAACAGAGACATCCAGACAAAACAATAATTTACATCTCATATTAGTTATCATGATTAATAAAAACTGGAATATTTGGTTCATGCAATAAAAGTCTAATATAATGTATCTATACATCTTGTGTCCTTATGCTATTTAAAGGAAATTCTGACTGATGTTTTCTTTCTACATTTCAGATTGTCTTTCGCTGTGTCAACTCGGCTGATCGAGACCGCTGGGTTCACGTGATCAATGACGTCATGAATGGGACCATCAGCGGCCAGTCAGAGGTGAGTTTATTAGAAATTTTGAATTTTGAAATTTTGAAATTTATTCATGAAACCTTATTGACATTAGAAAATAATCAATATTTTATTCATATATATATAGAGAGAGAAACTGTTATAAATTACACAGAAATATAGGTTGTTAATTTAACATCAGAAATCTGTTAAAAAATAATAATGATAATAAATCTATATATTTATATAGACTTTTATGTATATTAAATACGTGATTATTATTTACATATTATTAATTACCAAAATAACAGGGATTGCAGCCATTAAGAAATACATTTATGAAAAAAGGAAGCATAATCTAATAATGTTACTTTTGAAAGCACACCAAACAAATAATTTTACCTTTAAGAAGTTGTCTTTATAGAAATGCGTGCAATAAAATATCAATTTCAATTTCATTTATTTCACATTTGCATATAAGCAAATTGAGGCCCGATGACCGCATTCGATTTATGATCCCTATCACAAAACACTCTCAGAGGACGCGCTTGCTAATGCTATTAATTGAGCGCAATTATAAAAGCCCCCTCGCACCTGCGCGAATTGAGCCTGGACGAATGCGGGCGAATTGGAAATCGGGAGCTTATACGTTCCGCGCAAAGGCGATTTGTACGACTCGCCAAGGCTCCTTCTCGATAATACGAGAAGGCGAGACGTGGAATGATTCGCCCCATGGCTGGGCGTACGTATAAGCTCCCGTAATTTCAAATTTCGTCAGCCTTAGTTGGCGTCAATTGGTGCGAGGGGCTTTTACAAATATAGCGTCAGGCACAGCGTGTTATAGCGAATTTCTGGCGCAAGGATTGTAAGAATAAATTCAATTTGCGTTGTGATTGCGCGTTTAGTGTTTCGTCGCATTTCGTTGCAGGCTCAACGCATTTTCTTTTGCTGACTACTGTCGGCTGCGATCAATAACAAGACAATTATGAGTCAGCANCCCAAAATCCTGGGTGCGCGCATGAAAGCTGTTCGTAGATCTATGCACGAGTCTACGAACGACTTGTGACCATTTTCTGCACTCAATGAGAACTTCTGTCGCTGAATCACAGATGATAAAGGGTCACCAGTCGTTCGTAAAGTCGTGCGTACTTCTACGAACATTTCAAAAGTGGACTTTGCTGAGTATCATAGTAGATGTAGATGAAGCTGTAGATTTAGATGTAGATACAGAGGCGGTCGTGATTGAAAAAATTTCAAGTAACACTGTAAAATTATGGTGTTAATTTAACACCACTAGTAGAATATCTGCATTGTGCAGCACAAGAGAAGTGTTATGACAACAGCATTGAATGGAATGACTTAGAACTATTTCAGTACTATCATTTATTAATTTGTTTTTCATTTATATATTTAGATGTAAAACATGTTCTTTTTTAACCACGAATGGTGTCGTTAACAATTCGTGAGGAGTTCATCAACAGACAAACGAAACTTGGCAACGAATGGCCATAGTAAAATTGTCGGACAAGATATTTTATCCAGGATTTTCAGTAAAATATTTGGTATTTAATACATTGGCAATTTTTTTTCCTTCAAAACGGGGGAGGGGCATGTTTGACTTCGAGAGGGCAAGCTTGGGAGAGGGGCTCAACTACAATCTATCCCAACAAAAATTTTGCGGAGGTCTCTAAATGATATTCATCCGTAACGCTCCATGCCCCAACAAAAAATGGGGATGGGGCGCAAGGGGTGATTTCCCCCAAGCCCCCTCCCTCTCCTCAGGTTCCTAAGCCTAATAATTCAACGATGTGAAAAGCTCATCTCCTAAGTATATGCAGTCATGTCTGAACATTGGTGAGTCATCGCGGAGCAGGCAAACAGAAGTATAGGGTTTTTATTGGATCACAAACGGCTTGTTCACGAACAATTATGCTTATCAGCTTCTTCGGCAAAAGGCAGTGGTTTATGACACATGAAGTGCCCTGTATATTTATCATTATTATTATTATTGGTATTATTAGTATTATTATTATAATAATTATTATTATTATTATTATTATTATTATTATTATTATTATTGATATTATTATTATTATAATTATTATTGTTATCAAACTTTATCAAAATTTCATTCGATTTGATATGATTTGATTGATATGTGATTTAATTTTTCTTTCATTTCAGCGTGCAAATAAGAACGATTATAAACATGATATATCAATGCTCCTTTGCATAATGCAATTCAAATGGGAACCGGCTTGTGATTGATGTGTCTGCACAATTCAATAGACGGTGTTAAGATCTATTGGCTCACGGCCTACCTTATTTTAACCGAAATAGTTTATATCGGGTTTAAATTAAAAATGCACGAGAAGCGTTTTCAAATTGAATGCGAAATCAAACGACTTTTTGATTGTGATTAAATTGAGATAGCACTATGGGCTGCTAAATTGAATGCTTATCCTTCTAGATAGATGTTTCAATAAGATTAATGGAATATTATAACACTGAATGATAAATAAAGCAAAATTAACAATGGTAGTAGCGAGTTAACGAAAATCTTTAGAATCTTGACACCCATTCGGTCTTTCTTAAATG
Organism: Temnopleurus reevesii; assembly: GCA_036244855.1. Taxonomy (NCBI): domain Eukaryota; kingdom Metazoa; phylum Echinodermata; class Echinoidea; order Temnopleuroida; family Temnopleuridae; genus Temnopleurus; species Temnopleurus reevesii. Next base: position 44,376 of record BQKZ01004009.1, read on the forward strand.
CAACTCTGATGAAATTGTCTGGGAAATCTTTAACGAGAATATTCGTTCTTTTTTGTTATCGTTTAATCGTAATAGGATTATAAACTGCATGTACATGGTTTTGCAATATGAGATAACAAAATTATTTTCGTCAGTCAGTTGTTCTAATTTAATGAGATAAAAACACATATTTAAACAGCATGTACGTGAATACGAACAGGTGTATATATAGATATAGGAAAAACACACCAACCGATTTACCGAAAAATTCGCACATCATGTGACGGAAGATGCTGTTTGATAGACATTAGGGACCTTTAGCATGTACAAGACGGTATGGCTGATCACAACGTTAGCTCTAAGGTCCGTTCCAGAAGGGTGCACCAACACAACACTACTTCTTGAATGGACCTTAGAGCTANATTCGCACATGATGTGACGGAAGACGCTGTTTGATAGTCATTATGACCGGGCCCCCGGGGTAAGGGTTATGACCGGGCCCCCGGGGTAAGGGAAAGGGGCACACTGAGAAAAGGCAGAATGGGAAGGGGTGCCGATTTGTGCGTGGGTGCAAATAATGTACTCATGGATAGGTAGACATGGTAGATGGGACACAAATTCATCTTGAACGAATGGCAAAGAATTTTCCTGTCTCCTCTGATATAGGAGAACAAGTAGGTCGTTAGGAGCACATATTTTTGTGAAAATCTTTTTTTTAATTATTTTTTTTTCAAATTCTTATAGTTTATGTTTATTCTTTACTTGTCAGCTCCTCTGGGGTGCAAATTATTCTTACAGACATTTTCTTCTCTGTTTTTGGCTTTCCATCTGGCCCTTTTCGAGAGATGGAGAGGGGGGGGCGCCAAAATCCCAAAAGCAGATGGGATTGCCGCGGCCGATTACGCTTATGCGAAGTCTGTTAAATTTGACTAATGGAAAGCTATTCATGGCGTCAATTTCATTCAGCAAGACATGTATTCACATTGTGCTGCACTCAACCCAGGTGAGGTGAATGGGTACCGGTGGGAAGGAATTCCTTGAATGCAGTGAGCGCCGATTGGAAGCCATGCTATAGCTGGGTATTAATGCACAGAGCGCTTAGAAACACTTTGTATTCAGCGCTATATAAATGTTTTGTTTTGCATTATCATTACTGTTGTTACTAGATCAAGAGCTGTATCTAATTATCTCATTGATATTTATTTTTCTTCAGTTTGACGAGGTGGTGGTATCCACAAGCGCCCTCACACATCTAGTCAAGTCTCGGCCCAAGAACCCCGGCCGCAGACCCCCAGCTCACCGGTCCAGAGGGGCACTGGTAAATAGCACAATATTTATTAATTTATTTACTCATATAGATCATAAAATCCTTATATGGGTCAACATCAATGGTGAATTCCACAAATTATAGGCCCAACTAATAAGTGTGATAAAGACAGAATAATTTCATACCAAATTAAGTGAATTAGAAAAAGATCAATTAAGTTTTGGTTAAAAAAGTTCAGAATTGTTGTTTAATTATTTCAACTAAAATTTGTAAAAAAAAAATTGAACGCTGTTGGNTACGAACGACTTATTCTGCGCTCAATGATAACCCCTGTCGCTGACTTACAGATGATAAAGGGTCACCAGTCGTTCGTAAAGTCGTGCGTACGTCTACGAACGTCTCAGAAGTGGACTTTGCCGAGTATCATAGAAGATGTAGATGTGGATGTAGATCCAGGGGCGTGTTTGAGAAAACAAGTAACATTGTAAAATTGTGGTGTTAATTTAATATGACTGGTAGAATACATGTATTTGTATTGTGCACCTCCAGGAAAATGTTATGACAACACCATTGAATTGAATGACTATTTAAAGAACTATTCCAGTGTTATCATTTATTCACTTATTTTTCATCTAGAGATATAACTGCTGAATTTTGAGCGCGAATGTTGTCGTGAACACTTCTTGAGGAGTTTATCAACAGACAAACCCCAAATTGGCAAAGAATGACCCTAGTAAAACGGTCGGATAAGATATTTTATCCAGGATTTTCAGTAAAATATTTGGTATTTAATACATTGGCAATTTTTTTTCCTTCAAAACGGGGGAGGGGCATGTTTGACTTCGAGAGGGCAAGCTTGGGAGAGGGGCTCAACTACAATCTATCCCAACAAAAATTTTGCGGAGGTCTCTAAATGATATTCATCCGTAACGCTCCATGCCCCAACAAAAAATGGGGATGGGGCGCAAGGGGTGATTTCCCCCAAGCCCCCTCCCTCTCCTCAGGTTCCTAAGCCTAATAATTCAACGATGTGAAAAGCTCATCTCCTAAGTATATGCAGTCATGTCTGAACATTGGTGAGTCATCGTGGATCACAATCGCCTTGTTCATGTACAATTATGCTTATCAGCTTATTCGGTGAAAGATAGTGGTTTATTGCACATGCGTTGCCCTGTATATTAATTATTATTCTTACTATTTTATTATTTTATTTTTTATATATGATAGTTTTCTCCTAAAACTTCATCAAAACGTCATTCGACTCAACGTAAAATCGTTTAATTAAGAAATAATTTGAATGAGATATGTAATCAACATTAAAATTACCTAAATAATCAATTTGATTGAATTATATTTAATTGATATGTGATTTGATTTTTCTTTCATTTCAGCGTGCAAATAAGAACGATTAAAAACATGATACAACATATTTCCGTAAAATTAAGTCGAACGCAATTCAATGCATAATTCTAATAAGATGTAAATGGGAACCGGCTTGTGATTGTTGAATCCGCACAATTCAATACATGGCGTTAAGAGCTATTGGTTCATGGCCCACTTCATTTTACCGAAATAGTTTATATCGTGTTTAAATTAAAAATGCACGAGAAGCGTTTTCAAATTGAATGCGAAATCAAACGACTATTTGAATGTGGTGAATTGAGATAGCACTATCTGACTATGAGCTGCTAAATTGAATGCTTATCCTTCTAGATAGATGTTTCAATAAGATTAATGGAATATTATAACACTGAATGATAAATAAAGCAAAATTAACAATGGTAGTAGCGAGTTAAAGAAAATCTATAGAATCGTCACACCCATTCGGTTTTTTAATGCAACTCTGTGATGAAATTGTCTGGGAAACCTTTAACGAGAATATTCGTTCTATTTTGTTATCGTTTAATCGTAATAGGATTATAAACTGCATGTACATGGTTTTGCAATATGAGATAAACAATTATTTTCGTCAGTCAGTTGTTCTAATTTAATGAGATAAAAACACATATTTAAACAGCATGTACGTGTATACGAACAGGTGTATATATAGATATAGGAAAAACACACCAACCGATTTACCGAAAAATTCGCACATGATGTGACGGAAGACGCTGTTTGATAGTCATTATGACCGGGCCCCCGGGGTAAGGGTTATGACCGGGCCCCCGGGGTAAGGGAAAGGGGCACACTGAGAAAAGGCAGAATGGGAAGGGGTGCCGATTTGTGCGTGGGTGCAAATAATGTACTCATGGGTAGGTAGACATGGTAGATGGGACACAAATTCATCTTGAACGAATGGCAAAGAATTTTCCTGTCTCCTCCGATATAGGAGCACAGGTAGGTCGTTAGGAGCACAAAGTTTTTGTGAAAACCTTTTTTTTCTAATTATTTTTTACAAATTCTTATAGTTTATGTTTATTCTTTGCTTGTCAGCTCCTCCGGGGTGCAAGTTATTCTTACAGACATTTTCTTCTTTTTTTTGGCTTTCCATCTGGCCCTCTTCGAGAGATGGAGAGGGGGGGGGGGGGGGGG
>BQKZ01004009.1:60388-75701 GCA_036244855.1 Temnopleurus reevesii
TCATGTGCACTTCCAGCAAGATATACCATGAAACAATTACAGTCGAACCTCGCTATAATTTAAAAGAGCATTGATATAACAAGCTCTCGTTATAACAAGGTAATTTTCCTAGTCCCATTTCTTTGTATTTTATCGTATTTTGACCCTGATATAACAGGATATATCAATATAGAGGTAATTTCTCTGGTACCAAGAACCTTGTTATAACGAGGTTAGACTATATTGAGATTGACACGTACATATTGACTGCAATTTGCAATTGACCATAACTTTCCGGCAACACATCCCCTTCGCCCTTCGCATCTTTCTAAATTATCTACTCCTTCCATTTACTCAAACACACTGAATAATGAGTTCTGCGTATTTCATTGAAAGGTGATTTATTTCAATGCAATTATCTGACATGATTACATAATCATAATTAATCACTTCTATCTCATTATCAAGCCTACTAAATCATTACAATCTCATTTTTCCTTGTAAACATCATCATTAAATACAACTGATTCACATTTCATGTGGAAGTGCATAATATAATACGAGAGTACTGTTGCTTATTTTTTCCAACAAGCTTCACCGTCATCAAATCGTTGATTTCAAATCATTTATAACTCTGATTTTTTTCACATAATCAATTTTAAAATATATGTACTGTCGCAGGACTTTTCTAGACATAATGATTCACATTTTTTAGGAAAATCACCAATTGTTGGGACTTCTGTTGAGAGTACTGTGACATAGTACTTTTCATAAGTACTTGGTAAAATAACTGAAAGGTTTACGGCACATCTTTGGAAGAGAGTCCTCAATGCATTATGTGAATACTATTAAATTAGGGATGTTTTGCCAGATAATTTTATAGTACATATTTCAAGCAGCAATATACTATTAAAAAAAAACAGGAAAGAAAAAAAAATCATGTTTTTTGTTGCGTACAGAGTGCAGTACTAAAAGGACTTATCAAAATAGATCATTGCCTTAGGTCTACATAAAAATTAATTTTTTAATGAAGTGATGAACAAAAATACTACTTTATCATACAATATACTCTGCGAACCCCATAGCAGTCCAACTTTTGCAATCGATTAAGATCCCCACTCCCCATCAAATTGGCACGCAATATATTCTGCAATTTACATAACCAATGCAAATAAAAGTGCAAATTGGGAGAGTATTTATGCACAAAAAATTATAAAAACAGTAAATCAATGTTCTGTAGTAACATGAAAATTAACCATTTCCCCTTCATTCTTAACTGACTGATATTGAAAAAGGCTGAAAAAATAGAATATGAATTTTCCATAGGTTTTGTGAATTATTCAGATAATTTAGATTATCAAAATTCAAAATGGGCGTGGCCTGCTATGGGTTCGTAACTATGATATTTATATATATATAATATAAAGATTGTATAACTTTTATGTATAGAGCTCCTTTCTCTCTTAAACCATGATGAAAAAAATGAAAACAAAAAGTAACCTAAATGAATAACAGAAAATCTAGAAAATAATAATTTACACAGCATGAATTACAGAGCATTGAACAAGGTACAATACTACTAAATTCCTGTAAAATACATGACATGGTAAATAAAACATTACATTGATATGGTAAATGAGTAGTCTTCAAAATACATCTACATTATCATTTTTCACTTTCTTTCATATACATGTATACCTCTAAAAAAATTAATTTCTTTTTATGATCCCTAAAATATACAAATCAGCTTAGCAAATGCAAACAAAGTGCAAAAAAGTTCTGAATTAGAATAATGTAGGACTGATATAAAAGTATATATGCTTTGCAACTATTCAAAGGACAACATAATTTGATTTCAATACACATTATGGCTAATTCTAGCTTAGAATTTCATATTACAACATAATTATTACAAGCTCTGAATACGCATCCAATAGATTGTACATAACGCAATATCTTTGTGAACTTAATGGAATACAATCTTCACTTCAAAGACAAAGCCAAATTATTCAACTTTAGTACAACCCAAATTAAGTACAAATTTTTGTTCAATGATGATTCAATGAAGGTAGAATGAAACTGAGCAGCTCATCCACTCATCTTGATGTCGTTTTTTTTTTTCGATGTCATTTTCCTGGTTTCTTGTTGAGTTTTTAAATTGATCTCAATGGGCAAAATTGTTGACAACCAAAGCCCTTTGTTCTGACTATGAAACAAAACTTCACACGTCTGTTCCAAAATATCTAAATAGTAAAATGATGGTTTTGAACTTATTCCATGCAACATAGTCACATGACTGATCATGTGACAGCAGCCATGTGACCAGCTAGTGTCACATGCTTATTGAACACCTGACATGAAGTTATCTTTTTGGGAGTAGATGCATGTGAACCGATCATCCAAATACCCTTTGTATTTTCAATAGCACATGTCGGATATGAAAAAGATTACATGCGTGTTAGCAAGAGGGGGGTACCTGAAAGAATAGACCGATAATCAAAAAGTAAAGACAGCACCAAATGTTTACCTAATAAAGTGTCTTTGTATGAGGTCATAGGCGGCCATTTTTTATTGGGGGGGGAGGGACACCAAGAAAAAAATATGCATTTAACAATGAAAATAGTGGATTTTCATAGATCTATGCACTTGGGCTAACCATTAGTCCTACAACATGATGGTCAAATGCCCTCATCAGATAAACCCTATTCCTGAAACTCATTTACGGAGATTTAAACCCCCCCCCCCCTCGCCACTCATGCTTAATTCAAGAGATTAAAATGCGAAAGAGTGCAATGAAATACAAAATATATACACCATAACGGCCCTCCCATTACGCATGCGTTAAAGTATACGTCTACAAAACTGAAAGTGTTCAACTGCATGTTATACATGCACTTCACAAAACAAGGCACTGGATATTTTTTTATCAACCATGGTTTATCACACAAGCTAAAGCTCGAAATAAGCAATTCTATTTTAAAGCTCTTTGATGAAAACAAACTTGCTCTAAAAATCTATGAGACAAGACAATGAAGCAAAACCAAGGTTAGATTCGTTTCCTCACAATAGGCGAGTTTACTAATAGATGCAAATTTCATGCACACCTCTAACACAAAGGTTGTGCTTGACAATCCTAAAGCTTGCCTGAGGCTTGCCCGACGTACCAACAAGGAATGAATGCAAACTGGATTCCAAGTCTCACAGTCTTATTGTTATCAACTGATTTTAGAAATACCACGGCACTATGTTCGTTGGCAAGAAACCCACATAAATTTGAATATATTAGTAAACCTGCCTATTAATCGACTAAAGCACAGCTTAAGTAGTTTAGGACATATCCAGAGATGCCGATCTTCCGGATTACAAAATGATACAAAATTAAAAGGTGCATCAACTAAAATCTGAACCAAACATTTTCTCATGAAAGGACGCAGCAGAGCAACAACCAGATGGATTCGCTCACAAGAAAATATTTGGTTCAGCTGCTGGGTGATTAACTCTTTAATTTGTATACTACTGCATATTCCGGAAGATTGGCAACTCTGCAATAGCCAAAACCATACACAATCAGTATACTGAATTGTGCTCCAGTCAATTTTCTTTGAGATAAAAATCGAAACACCACACCAAGTGGAATGTGACAGCAAGAAGTGGTAAAAATAATCACTAAATTTGGCTGAGAACATACAGCTTTTGTTTTTTTAAAAAGATTTTATACAATGGCTATATCGAACCAAGTAAACACAATGTAGATATTGCCTTGTATCATACTAATACTCACATCTTTTTTTTCAGAGCGACTGGCATTTTATACTCATTATGTGCTCTTAGACAATCTTTCTTAGACAATCTTTTATGGTGTACTGGTAAGTAAATTTAACAACTGGTCCTAGGATTATTTCTTATTGTTATGTAATCTAACAATTACGCAGCAGATAAAGAAAAAGACTCAAGTAATTCCTACAGGCAACTTATTCGACTTCAATAACAGTGTAGTTTACCAAACAGAAACATCTGTTCATAAGTCTAAAATTGTTTTAAATATTGGTTTTGCTTTCAAACTTCTAATGGACGCACGCCGAGATTTTATTTTAGTGCTGCTCTCCACAGGAAACACATTGTCTAATGTTCCTTCAATGACTTTTACACTAATTTGTATTCGCTGATGATAAACGCTATAATTACATCAATTTCTAGATGATTTCAGCCATTTTTCTCATCTAATCATATATCATTTACAACTATATCAAGTATTCGATTGACATGAACCACGTAAATATTTTGCAGCGGGAAACGATAATCTGTCAAAAAAAACAACATCATCTTCTGCGAGTCATTCTCGTCAAAGGATATAAGTCATTACTAGTGGATTTGAGTATTGAATTGGTACGCTTGAAATGTACATGTTTATACATTTTACAATTATTTACGTGTAAAAATTTAGATTGGTTTACATAATAAACAGGTGCAAGCCTCAAAGAATTATCTCTGCATAGAAGCCTGTATAGACAACTTTAGGGCAATCACAGTATAATAATAATTCTCTATAGGTATATATGCCAACCAAAATACATATTCCTTTCCTTTTTAAGCCTGATGAGGGGTACCAAAATCTATTGGCATATTTTTTTATATTACTGGTTTAAAGATAATTTTGTGTATCGATCTGTCTACCGGATCAACAAAACAAGCGATCCATACATTTTGGTAAGTGTTTTTTTGTGTCCTGCAAGCAATGTTTATGATCTATATATGCCGCAAATGGTTAATGGCTATAAATAGAAAAGGTTAGATTTACTGTGACACATGCGATATTATATGGCATTTTGGGGTTCCGAATTCATTTGTAAGTCTATAGATATAGATATTTTCTTATTATTATACCCCACTAAAAAGAGAAAAAAGTTAAGGAATATGGTTGGTTTTGGTTGGCATATCTTTGTGGGCAATTTCAGTTGTTTATGGGGCAACCATTGTTGTCTACGGGCAATAATGATTGTTTATTGGACAACCATTTTTGTCTACAGGCAATAGTGGTTCTTTACAGGGCAACCTTTATTGTCTACGGGCAATCACAGTTGCTTATAGGGCAACCACTGTTGTCTAAAGAGCAATCACAGAAGTCTATGGTTAAATCACTGTTGTTTATGGGCAATCAAAGTTACTTGTAGGGCAACAAGTGTTGTCTGTAGGCAATAATGGTTATTTATGGGGCAACCAATGTTGTCTATAGAGCAATGACAAATGTCTATGGTTAAATCCCTGTTGTCCATTGGTCGATAATCCTACACTGATAAGATTCAACATGAGCTGTTCTTTAATGGCTAGAATGGTCAAATTAGTTCACATGTCTTGAAACCACGCACCGTTTCCATGATTAAATAGATTTCTTGACAGATTTCCTCCTTTCCAATGCTGCTGCCACATCCTGAGTACTAAAGTAGGGAGATAAGAGAGAGAGAGAGACAGAGAGAGAGATAAAAGAGGAGAAAATGGAAGAGAGAGATGATTACAATTATTCATCTACATAGTACGGATAAGGAAAAACCAATGAATAAATAGGGTTGAGAAGTCTCATAGGGTTAACGTCTTATGCAACGCTTCTAAATAAGCAAGGCATTTCATGAAGCTTGCGGCAGCGACAAGAAACTCAATCTCCAACAGTTATTATAGAGACAGTCAGAGAAATCAAGGAGTTTCTTGAATAAGCTAGCTCTGACTTCATGAAAAACCTTCCGAATATTCATTGGGATATGACCAAAGTTGAAGGACCATCATTTTTGTGATACTTAGTAGAGAATAATTTCTTGAATGATTTTAAATTTCAAACTCATTGAAACATTGATGTTTCAAGATACAATCTCATTGTCGTCGTCCTCATCATCGTCATCATCATCATAATCATCATTGAAATCATCATCATCATCATCATCGTCATTGTGATACTTAAATAGAGAATGACTTTTTGAATGATTTTAAATGTTCTCAAACTCATTGAAACGTGGCTGTTTCTCATCATCATCATCATCATCATCCTACTCCTCCTCATCATCATCATCCTAATCACTGCCACGATCGTCACCAACGCCATCACTGCCACCATCATCACTATCACCATCTTTATCATCCTCATCATCACCATCTCACTACTGGTGATACTTACTAGAGAATAATTTGTTGGGTGATTTTAGATGTTCTCAAACTCATCGATACGTTGCTTGGTGTTTCCAGATCGGATCTGTCTGAGGGTCTGGTATTTATCACGTCCCGCTCGTACGTTGCTTGTATGGATGATATCGTTCTGCGTCATCTTGCTCTTTTCCTTCACGCTCTCCAACTCGGCCTGGAGACTCTGTAACATAAAAAAAAAACCCACAAAAATAAATAATAAAGATATATAGAATCTTGCATTTATCATGTTCTGAGTCATCTTGCTCTTTTACTTCCCACCCTCTAACTTTGCCCGGAGACTTAGCAATAGAAAATAAGTATTTTTTTGTTGATATGTAATTAATAAGAAAGTTATACTTGAAGATTCCTAAGCAATAAAACAGATTCTTGAATTCATCGGCAAAATAAAGGCCTCAGTCATCCCACAACTTGAAATGAAATGTTTATTGCAACAACTTCAATGGGTAGAAGCAAACTAACAAAAAAATCCTCCATACTCTCTCTCTCTCTCTCTGAAAACATAATTCCACGACTTTTTCGATGACGAAAAGACTGCTTTCCATGACTTTCTTTCTGCACGGTTTCCAAAATTACACACTTTTTGATGGCTTCCACCTCCCCTCAGAGCCACAAGGTGTAAGAGTTGCGAGACACAACGGACTTGAAATCTGATATAGCCAAGAGGTAAATGAATTTACATGACTTTTCAAAACCTTTTCTCAAATTATCTAAATTCCCTGATTTCTATCTGATTTTCCATGATTTTTTCAATGACTTTGGGAACACTGTCTATGAACAGCTTCATGAAACACAAAACAGGTACCTGTTCCATAAAGCCGTCTTTAGAGGTACACATGACTCTGCGCAAGACTGGTGACCACATCCTGCGCTCCTTAACCTTTATGTTAATGAGTTGGCACCTGAAAAGAGGTTCACCAGTCGTGCATAGAGTCATGCGTACCACTACAAACAGCTTTATGAAACCCAAAACGGGAGAATATGATTATTACCTGTAGCTGTTGTTTGAGATCTTTGCTACTCAGATGAGAATCCCTCGTCTCCTCATTCCTGTCGTTCTGGATCGGTTCGCTCGAGAATTCATGTTCACCTCCCTCATCTTCATCATCCCTCTCGTCGGTCGGGATGGCCGCGGCCTCGGCTGCAGCGGCCTCACGGGCGGCGGCCTCGGCAGCTGCTGCTGCAGCCTCAGCGGCTGCACGCTCCTGGGCCTCAAGGAATTCACGCTTCATGCGCTCCTTCTCCTCCTGGGCTAACCGTAACTATGAATTGAAAAATTCAACATGGTAGATACAAAGTTACTTATTTCATTCCCTAATGAATATTCGGCCCTCTCTCTTTCGCCTCTATATTCTGCTAAAAAAATTCTGCTAAATGTAACTTTTATGTAACCAATAAAAAACAAAGCAAAACAAAACACAAAGCAACATATCTAATTCTGTAATGAACATTTAGCCACTTTCCTTTGTCTGTACATGAAACTACAAATTTTTCTTTTATGCATTCTTTTTCCTCCTTGGCTAACTGTAACTATGAATAGAAGTATACAAAAGGTAATAAATTACATATCAAATTCCAAAATGACTCTAATCTCCATCATGTCTACACATACCTGCATATAACATACAACTAGTACAATCTCTAATTATAAAAAATACATTATAAATAAGCTCCATTTGTTATTTTCTCTTTTTTTTTGGCATAAAACTTTTAGGGACACCTATTTTCCTTTTTTAATCGTTTCTTCCTTTGAAAAATCATCTCAACAATCCCAGCCAATTCATAAACCTTTGCCATCTTAATATAAAATGGTATCTTCTCGACCAAGTCATCCTGTGTGCTCTCTGCATTCTGTCTACTCATCGACAGATGTTCTTTCTCCTCCGCAAGCTCCTCCATATAACACACCCCAACATCCTCAAGGACAATATACCAAGAATTCTTAAACATACTTCGACACATTAAAGCTTTAGAAATAATCATTATAATTGATCAGAGATGTTACCTTCTCAGCTAAGTCAGCCTTCAAGCTTTTGGCATTCTATCTGCTCATGACCAATCGCTCTTTCTCCTCCGTTAGTTCCGTCATCTTACAAGCAATCCTCTTTCCACAGATACTTATTACGGGAATTTCAAAGTAAATTTGACCCATGAAATGGTTCTAAGAAGCATAATATCTCTATCTTTATCAATAGATGTTGCCTTATCAGATAAGTCATCCTGTGTGCTCTCTGCATTCTGTCTACTCATCGACAGACGTTCTTTCTCCTCTGCAAACTTCTCCATCAAACACATCATACCATCGTCATGGGCAATGTTTCAGGAATTCTTAACCGTACTTCAACCCATTAAAGGTTTAAAAATAATCACTATCATTATTAAGATATGTTACCTTCTCGGCTAACTCAGCCTGTGTGCTCTCAGCGTCCTCCCTGCTCATAGCTAGACGTTCTTTCTCCTCCGCAAGCTCCTCCATCTTGCGGGCCATCTCCTCCTTCTCGTGGACAGTCATCTCGGAGTTCATCTGAAAAGCAACGGGATTGGAAGCAAATTGGGATTTGGAATGCTAACTTAAATGCACTATTTTGCCAGATACACACATTAGAAAGGATGTGGAAATCTTTGTAGATCAGTAATAGTTTCAATAGAGATTGGAAGCAAATTGAACTTTGGAATGTTGAGCTTAAACTTATATGCCCCTTTTTTTTCCAGATACACACATAAGAAAGGATGTGGAAATCTTGGAGATCGGTAATAGTTTGGAACTCAATCAACTCTTATCTGCAAGCATTGGTGAAAGAATAAAACAACGGGAGGGCGTTTCATGAAGGTCTTTTGCAGCAACAAGCAGTCATTTTTCCAACATTTACCATAGATACAGTCGGATATAGTGAAATTCTTCCAATGAAAATCAAGGATTTATCTAGCGCTGACTAATATTCATTGCAACAAGTTTCAGGAAACAGCCCCAAGAATTTATTTACAAGCATATTGGACATCTTTTCTTTGTATATCCCAGGAAAAATATTTAGAACACACTTCTAACCATAGAGTGTATCATTGATGATGATGATGATGATGATGATGGATTCTTGTATAGTACCGGTCTTCACCTCAGCTGGGCGCTCATGGCGCTCAATTACTCAAAATAATGTCTCACATATTTCAATATCCTAATTAGTGCTATGGTTTATCTTTCAGTCCAAGAACTCCCAGCGGTGGAACAATTTGGTTATTCTTGTAACGACAGGTGAGATACATTTCTGTATCGTCATGAGCGAAATATATGATGCCATCACTTGTTTTTACATTGGAGCATACTCCAACTAATCTAGCCGACGTTCCTAATATATAATTTGAGACTTGAGTATTGAATACAACTAAATTATGTGTACAAACTTCTGTAAGAACATTTTTGAGAAAAAACTTGTGTTCAATTAGCGATGATCTTATAAAATAACACTCAATTAAGTGCTCGAGTCTTGGGGTTGTTGTTGAAAAGTTGAAATTGATCGCAAACCAACTGCAAATCAGTTGCAAATTGTAATGCACATTTTCATTCGTGCATGATGTACGGTTCTAACAAGACGCATATGAAACAACGATTTTGATTGGCACATTCCTATCAACTGCAGCTTGCGATCAATTGCAACTTTTGAACAACATCCCCTTGGACATTCTAATCTTGAAAAACATGATTGAACACAGCCAGCAATGGATAGCATCAAAGCTCTGGGTAACCAATGCTAACCTTTGCTTCATTGATCTCTTGTTCTAGTTCGGCCATCTTGCGTTGGGATTCTTCGCTCTCCATTTGGCTCTTTTTGGTTGCCTCGGCTAAGGCTGCCGCTTCAGCATCCTTCTTTTGCATTTCTGTAAAGAGACAATCATTAAATTACATTATAGGTATGATGCATATAATAATACAAATTAAATTCATGGGATGCTGGTAATGATTCAGAATATGAATGGAACATTACTCATCGACTTGTTGACCAGGATAACTGGAGGATGTTTCTTTGGTTGTCTCAGGTAAGGCAGCTGCTTCAGCATCCTTCTTTTGCATCTCTGTGAGGAAAGACAATTAAGACATGACAATAAAACTATAGGTATGATGCAAAGAATAATGCAAATATCAAATTCTAGAGATGTTTTCAGAATATGGATGTAACATTATTCATCAGCTTGTTCACCAGGATGACTGGAGGATGTTTCTTTGGTTGTCTCAGGTAAGGCAGCTGCTTCAGCATCCTTCTTTTCCATCTCTGTGAGGAAAGACAATTAAGACATGACAATAAAACTATAGGTATGATGCAAAGAATAATGCAAATATCAAATTCTAGGGATGTTTTCAGAATAGGGAAGTAACATTATTTATCGACTTGTTGACCTGGATAACTGGAGGATGTTTCTTTGGTTGTCTCAGGTAAGGCAGCTGCTTCAGCATCCTTCTTTTGCATCTCTGTGAGGAAAGACAATTAAGAGATGACAATAAAATTATAGGTATGATGCAAAGAATAATGCAAATATCAAATTCTAGAGATGTTTTCAGAATATGGAGGTAACATTATTCATCAGGTTGTTCACCAGGATAACTGGAGAACGTTTCTTTGGTTGTCTCAGCTAAGGCAGCTGCTTCAGCATCCTTCTTCTGCATTTCTGTGAGGAAAGACAATTAAGACATGACAATAAAATTATAGGTATGATGTATATAATAATACAAACATTAAATTCATGGGATGCTGGTAATGATTCAGAATATGGATGAAAAATTATTCATCGACTTGTTGACCTGGATAACTGGAGGGTGTTTCTTTGGTTGTCTCAGCTAAGGCTGCTTCTTCAGCATCCTTCTTTTCCATCTCTGTGAGAAAAGACAATTAAGAGATGACAATAAAATTATAGGTATGATGCCAAGAATAATGCAAATATCAAATTCTATGGATGTTTTCAGAATATGGATGTAACATTATTCATCGACTTGTTGACCTGGATAACTGGAGAACGTTTCTTGGTTGCCTCAGCTAAGGCTGCTTCTTCAGCATCCTTCTTCTGCATCTTTTTTTTTTATTATTAATATTTATTCTGCAAATTCAAAACAAAACAATTACAGTATAAGTAAAGGATACAAAGATCAAAGAACTCTGCAAGGAAAGATAATTAGGTGTCATCAAAATATTTATTTTGTTGAACATATTTTCCATCTCCAAAGTGGGTTTTAATGGAAGCTTCTTCTTAGCTGCTCGAATTCCCAGGGCAACAATATTGAGTCACTGGGCAAGTAATTGAAATTGTCACTTGCCCAATTGGGCAAAGTAATGGATTTATAGAAGTTTTTATTAATCATAAAGATTTTCCATTCTTGACTGTCAATTTCTTGATCGTCATGGGTATCTCGCAAATAAGATATTGTTCAATCAACTTCACTGGTAGCTAATCCAAATATAACTACTGCTATACATGCATGGCATTTAGGCAAGTAGTTTGAGAAATCTTGACACAACCTGCTAGGTTGTTGCTTTCAGTAGCCTCCTTTTGCATCTCTGTGAGACAAACAATTAGATCATGATGATGATGGTCTCTTGTATAGCGCTGGTCTCCGCCTCAGTTGGGCGCTCATGGCGCTCAAATTACTCAAAATAATGTCTCACATATTTCAATGTCCTAATCAATGCTATGGTTTATCTTTCAGTCCAAGAACTCCCAGCGGTGGTATGATATGGTTATTCTTGGGACGACAAGGGAGTGGGGAAAAGATAGGTCTTTAGGTAGGACTCAAAGGTTGATTGTGTCTCTGCTCTCCTGATAAAGTGGGGAAGGCTATTAGATCACATGAATACAGAAAAATCATGATCAACACACCCATCCCACCGCCAGTATCAAATGTCACTTACATTGTCCTGTATGCTTCAAGATATAACAGACTGATCATTCCCAATCTATAAATATATTGCATGACTGTCAAATTAGAGGTTATTCAGCCCAGGGAATGAACTAATTTTGTTTTTTTGACATCAATATAATGCCACTAAGGCCAGGCGCTTGGTGAATTATTTTACCTCTTTTTCTAATTTTCCTGTTTTGTCTACAACAAAAGAAATGTGACTTATAGAATAGCAGCATTGCCAACAGAATAACAATATCTAAGGCGTGGCAATGATTTAGACATGGGGCCAAATTCTGAAAACTGTGTTATCTTGTATGTTAGCTCAAATGTGTTAATTGTCATAACAAGTAAAAATTACGACGCGCCATTGGCTAATTTTGCGCGATGTATGCAGTGTTCCCATGAGGTTAAAAGTGACCTCTGCGCACCCACCAATAAGAAGTGCTTGTTGCGCGCAATAAGCGTTTGTTATGACAGTCAACATTGTTTTTGTTAACACAGAAGATATCACAGTTTTCAGAATTCTGCCCATGGTCCATGAGTGAGATAGAAGTGAATTGCACCCACCTTCTCTATTTTTCCTAGCCATGTCCTCCATCTCTTGCATCTTTTCTTCTAACATCCTTGTCCTCTTCTCAGCCTCTTCTCTTCTCTTCATCTCTGCGGCTAGTTGTAACCTAAAAAAGAAGAGAAATACATGGTTAAGGCTATGTGGCCATATCTTAAAGAATAATAATGATTTCAAAAATAATAATGAACAGCTTTTATATAGCACTTATCACCTCTTCATGAGAAGTCCCTATTAAACCATTCTACAATTGCAGCATTATTACCCTGGCTTTCACAGTGCAGCTACAGGGCACACAAGCTTTCCAACGAACAAATTCCTGCCAGGTACCCATTCATCTCATTAAGTTCAAACTCTAATTCAAACTCTAATGAGAGACTCTGGTGAAAAGTCTATGTCATGTGTATATTTATGAAAATAAGTGGGAGATATCCCACCGAAATCGAATAAGTTATGAGTTCCTGTCTACATTGAATCACAAAAGGGCATGTCTGCATTAACTACTGAAATAACAAAAATTATCTTACTTCTCTGCTTGTTTAGCAGCCTTGTCATCCCTGGCCTGTGCTTTCATCTGTTGGACCTCGATGGTGTCTGGCTTACGTCTGCGCATGTAGAGTTCATGGTTTCCCATACACAAGGCAAGGATTCGCTTGTTGATTCGCAATCGAGGGGCGTAAAAGATGAAGTCCTGTAGCACAAAAAACATATAAGATTAGTAACAATGTGATAACTAGAACGTGTCTTGGGTTCCCCATACACAAGTATAGGAATCATTTGTTGATTCGCAAGTGAGGAGCATTCAGGATATAATCCTTAAACATTAAAAAAAAACACTGTCAGGTATTACGTAGTGCAGAGAATTAATGGTTTCCCACATAAGAAAAGGAAAGGATTTGTTGGTTAATTTGCAATCGAGGAGCATAGAAAATAAAGTTCTGTAACATCAAGCATTTTAACTGTTAAAACCTGCAAAGAATATGCATGATTTGCCATGTTTTTTCACTGGTGTAAGAATGCTTCAATTCAATTACAGTTCGCATTTCACAGTCTTGTGAGAGTCAAACTAGGAGGGTGTTTCATGAATCTTGTCGGACAAAAAAGGAATCATTCTCCAACATTCATCAAAGTAACAGTCAGAAAGTAAAAAAAAAAAAGATTTTCTTGGATAAGCAAGCACTGACTGTTTTTTCCTTGTGTTGTTTTTTCGTTCTCTACTGCTTCTCTCCTGTTATTTATTTTTGTAATATCTGTTTACATATGCAATTACGATGTAATAATATATACATGTTTGTGCGTATATGCCTTTATCATGTATAAATTATTAATGTAATTATTAGGGGCCAGCCTTCTAAACAAGCCTCGCTTCTTTGCTGGCCTGTATTTTTTAAATTTCTTTTGTCATATTACCATTATTATTTATGACAATATATATTTGAATTATCAAAAGAACTGAAAAATAAAATGATTTGATTTGATTGTCGCTGCAACAAGCTTCATGAATCACTTCACAGGGTTGTGTTTCCTAAAGCTGTCCGTACATCTACGCACGACTCTAAGGGGGTGTTGCTCAAAAGTTGCAATTGATCACAAGTTGCAATTGATCGGAACGCGCCAATCAAAATCATTGTTTCATGCGCGTCTTGTTAAATGCGCATACCATGCGCGAATGAAAATGCGCGTTACAATTTTCAAAGTTGCAGTTGATTTGCAGTTGATTTTGAACAACACCCCCTAAGACCCTTTCCTGCAAACAAGGACAAGCCTTGGTCCTGAGAAAAGGTAAACAGTCATTCACAGATTCGTGCGTGGATGTACGAACCGTTTCATGAAACACAACCCTCGATGATAACCCCCGTAATGACACTGTCTGTACTAAAATTCTTGTTACTTCATTCACATGAGAAAGTGAGAGGAGTAACAAGAATTTAGATTCAATGTATGCAGAATAGAAATCTGTCGGAAGTCATGTTGTATAAGGCTTGACAGTCAACGTTTCTGCAAACGCAAACCCAAGTTCGCTCAATGTTCATGTTCATCATTGCCAACAATTACATGAATGTTACAATTGCTAAAAATTTGTCCAAATAAATCAGTTTACATATATATGATTCATCTAAAGCAATATAATTACTCATCACTAATAATTTTATTACCATTCAAAATTTGTTATATCATGAATCAGGCAAGCAGGATCATTCGTTATCTGAATCAAATGCTTAATTTGAATGCAAAGTGATTGTGACTGGCAATTGCCTATCAGAATCTTTGTTTCATGCACATTCTCTTAAAAGTACACAATAAAACCTTATCAAAATATGCGTTTCATTATCCAAGTTACTTTGCTATGAATAGCAACTTTCTTGCAAGTCTCCAACTGTCATTTAACAATACTTTGAGCTTCAGAAGCAATCAAACCTTAGTTTTGAGAGCCAAACACTGCAGTAATTTATCATTATCATTGAGAGTACTTACGGGTGCTTTCTTCTCGATAGGTTTGATGACAAACTTCTTGTCGTTGAATGAGATGTTTCGGATTTCGCTCCATGGGAAACCAATCTTGGGCGTTAATCTGCAACAGAATACAAATGATATTAAATAGAATGGTCTGTGACATAAGGACTTAACTCCAATTTGGCCGTTTTCAGAAAAGTGCTTTCAACGATGCTGGTCTACTTTACGTACCATAT